>CAUYQU010003826.1:0-20011 GCA_963574635.1 Cheracebus regulus
TAGAGGAAGTTACAGCTTTTATTAAGTAGCATATAAATGGACATAGGTATTAAGCCAGAGAGAAGAATTACTATGCACCTGATGAATCAGGATTTCTGTAACACAGTAAACACATTATTTTGGACCAGATGGCAGTTACATACACAGTCAAGGCAAGTACTGAGAGGTACCAAAAACATCTTTCATGCCATCACTTAAAAAAGTGCCATCCATCATCTGGATACTAAATCAAAGAGCTAAGGCCAGGCACAGTGGCTCACCCCTGTAATCCCAGCCCTTTGGAAGTTCAAACCAGCTCGGACAACATGGCAAAACCCCATCTCTACCCAAAAAAAAAAAAAAATTAGCTAGGGATACACGCAGATGCATGTGGTCCCACCTACTCTGGAGGCTGAGGTGGGAGGATCACCTGAGCTTGGGAGGTTGAGGTTGCAGCAAGCTGTGATTGTACCACTGTACTCCAGCCTGGGTGACAGAATTAGACCCAAAAAAATCCAACCCCCCCCCCCGCCCCAAAAAAAAATTTAAAAAGCTGGAAGGCTACACTAAATCGATCATTTTTTCCTGTTTTTCCAACTTCTAGAATTCAAATTTATTCAAAAGCTTGACATATACAATTCCATAATGACTATTTCATCTTCAATCTACAGAATGGTAGCTTTAAGCAACTTTAAAGCTTGAGCTCCTTCTGAATTTCCCAAAGCATTCCTGCACTCTTTTGCAAGCAGGCCTCCTCTTCAAGGGTCAGTTTTACTTTTATAAGGTCTGCGATACCATTCTCTCCCAGGATACATGGAACACTAAGGAATATTTCTTCATTTATTCCATAGAGGCCCTGAAAGTAAAGACCTAAAATTATTTTTAACTTTTAAAGGTCTGCAATATGAAAAACAACAGTTGCGAGGTGGATAACAGATTGGTAGTATGAACTATGGCAGAGTACCAAGACAATAATTTAATACATGATTAGACACATTGTTCAGTTTCATCCACCATCTCTCCACATAGGCCCCAGCTTCCTGCCATGTTTGCTGGGGCCCACCCTTCTTTCCTCATCTCCTTACCCCATACCACTTCCTATCAGGGGACCACTTCATAATTCCTATGATCTTATTTCCAATGATTTACATCTGTTTTGTTTTATAACCCCTCCCACTGAGACTAGCAGAGGGCTCTTACCCATGCCCCAAGTCCCCTTTCCCCAGGAGACTAACTGCTAATTCTTTTGTGTTTAGTGCTTCTTTCCTAGAGCTCTTCATTGGACATAATTGAAACTGTAAGAACAACTCCAAAGGTACCAAGGTCTGCTCACAGTGGTTCCCAGTGTTTCTAGATACTGGTAGAGTTAGTTCACTCAGTTAATTAATAAAGATGCAAAACACTTTTATCTAACAAATGTAATAAGAAATGTCACACTAGACCAAGACAAAGGTCTACAAAGATAGGTTCTTTCCTCAGTTTCCCCTGCTCTTCAGCAGCAAAGAACAGACTTCAGGAAGAGAGGTGCTTCCACGAGATCAAACTCAAAATTAGAGTCCCTCAAAAATGTTCTTTACCCCTATTTTATGTTGAAGTTAATGATTTTTCAAACATGAATGTCCTACCTTACTTAGGGTAGAAACTGGATGCACTCTCCTAAGATTCTTCAAAATACTTTCTGTTAAATCAGCTACAGATAGACTAACGCCCCAAGAAGTATAACCTTTCATTTTGAGCATCTCATAGCCACTGTAGTTAAAGAAACCATAAATGTAACAAGTTAGAAGAAACACTTGTCATTGAACTTCCACTTTGCAGCAACCTGACAGTGCCACAAACTGTAATGACTCCATCAACAATTTCTCCTAGAAATTTCTTGTAGTATGTATGCTTTTATTTTTAAAGTCTTGCTCTATCACCCAGGCTAGAGTGCAATGGCACAACCTTAGCTCACTGCAACCTGCACCTCCTGGGTTTAAGCAATCTTCCCGCCTCAGCCTCCCCAGTAGCTAGCTGGGATTACAAGCATGCGCCACCATGCATGGCTAATTTTTGTATTTTTAGTAGAGATGGATTTTCACCATGTTAGCCAGGCTGGTTTCGAACTCCTGACCTCAAGTGATCTGCCCACCCTGGGCTCCCAAATTGCTGGGATTACAGGCATGAGCCACCATGCCCGGCTGTATGTATGCATTTTTTTTTTTTTTTTTTTAATATGGGGTTTCACCATGATGGCCAGGCTGGTCTTGAACTCCTGACCTCAGGTGATCCACCCACCTTGGCCTCCCAAAGTGCTAGGATTACAGGCGTGAGCCACCGTGCCCGGCCGTATGTATGCATTTTTGAGGGAGGGTCTCAGCTGGAGCGTAGTGGCACAAACAGAGCTTGCTGCAGCCTCAACCATCTGGGCTCAAGCAAGCCACCATACGCTCAGCTAATTTTTTTTTTTATATTTTTTAGAGATTGGGTGTCCCTATGTGGCCCAGGCTGGTCTCATATTCCTGGGCTCAAGTTATCCTACCATGTCAGCTTCCCAAAGTGCTGGGATTGTAAGCATGAACTACCATGCCCAGCCACAGTGGTGAAAATAAACATGAGAGTTACAAGTACAGAGATGCAGAAATTAGTATGGAATCAATTCCACCACCGATAGTAAACACTAGCAAGTGTTCAAAAAAATATATAGTCAACAAGTGAGCCCTTACACCATGTGCTGGGTTAGGCTCGGGAATGAACAACATAGAATCAGTCCCTGACTGTTGAGAAACTTATAATCTGGTGAATATGATCACAAAAAGTAGAAGTGCAAATGAAAGTATGAGAAATACAACAACATATACTTAAGGGACTCATCTCAGCCTTCTAGCAGAGTTCAAGCTCACAACTCTAAAGTACTGAAAATGTAAAAATAACATCTTACCTGGAAACCACTTTTTTGTGCACAATTTCCCACTGCTCAGGATCTTTATCAGTTCCTATGTCTGGGTTCAGATCCTTCAGAGGGACACCAGCAATGTTCACACCACTCCACACAGGAACTAAAAAAGATACCCAAAAATCCACTTCTTACATGGTATTAGCAGGGTTTTGGTTTTTGACATTAGCAAAACTGTTTTAACTGCCCTGAGTGGTTTTCAACTAGGAATGTTGAAAATATCTCAGCCCCACTCCAGATATTCTAAATACAGATTTCCACAGATGGGGATCCACAGTTCTATCATCTTGGCAAAGATCCTCCAAATAAAGTTGCAGTTTTAAACTTCCCACTAGTAAGTTTTAATTTTTCTCCCTTTAAGTCTTTTTCCATAGCCAAGGTTTACATTAAATAAATTTCAAAGGTTTTTAGCCAGAAGACATTAAGGGAGGGGAAAGGACTGCTATTACCACAGCACTCTTTCCTTTTATATTCTTCAGTTGTACCCATCCCTTAATCTGAAGAATGCCTACTACTTGAAGTACACTGCTGACCTTTCTGAACTAGAGTGTCCCAAATTAAATACACCTATATCATGTTACTTAGTTCTCTATTTAAGAAAAGCATTATAATCTTAGCCATCCATATGTAGGATTATAGTGTCAATGTAACATTTTTCAAATCTATTTTTTGTTGGTTATTTTAAAAATATGTGTGGTAAAAATTGAACACTACTAAAAGGGCCTAAAGTGGAATAAAGTCTTTTCTCCCCTCCCAGGAACTACTTTACATTAAATGTCTATATGATAGGAAATACAGACTTCAGAGAGCATGCAGGGCTAATCGTGCTTTAGGCTTACCACTTGAGTCGCCATGCTCTCCAAGGACCAGTCCATGACAGCTTTCAGAGTGGATGCCAAGCCTTTGCCCAATAAAGTAACGAAAACGAGCAGAGTCCAGATTACAGCCACTTCCCATAACACGGTTTTTGGGAAATGCACTCAATTTCCAGGCTACGTAAGTTAAGATATCCACTAAGAAGAAAAAGTTCTTATCAAGAAATGTTCTCATCTACAAGGACACATTTTTTAGATTTACCTAAAACTAGTCAATCTGATGTTTCATGGAGAGGGCAAGAAACATGGTTCTCTATCCAACTCCAGCTGTACCCCAACTCTAAAAATATCTACCAAATAGAAGTAATGAAAAATCTTTTCATTGCTACTTTGCATAGCTTGGTATGCAGAAACACAGAAGGTTCACGCCACAGAAAATTCTAAGAAACATGAATATACAGTCTCTTACCACATCTTCCAAATAATTTTTCTCAGAAAATAAACCATTTTCAACAAAAAGTTAAGGGAGGAACAGAAAAAACAAGTATAAACCCCAGCTACTTGGGAAGCAGAGGTGGAAGGATCACTTAAGGCCAGCAATCATTTGAGACCAGCCTAGGCAATATAGCACAACTGTGTCTCCAAAAGGAAAAACAATTATCCAGGCATGGTGCCATGCACCTGTTGTCCCAGCTACTTTGGAGGCTGAGGGAACACATCAGCTCAGGAGATCAAGGCTGCAGTGAGCTACGACTGCACCACTACACTCCAGCCTGGGCAACAGAGCAAGAACAAGACCAGCTCTGTCTCTTAAAAAAAAAAAAAAAAAAAATTTAAAAGATTGGCAGGGAAACAATCAGGCTTTCATGTCATTAGGGAAGGGATAAATTTTTGACAGTCTGATATTTTAGTGTCTTATTTTAAACATTAGTATATAATTATATATAACGTATATTATACACTAGTGGGGGTAGAGATAATATGTATGTTTTATATATTATGTATCTCATACATTAATGAGAATATATGTTATCTATATAGTCTCAACATATAAGATACATAATATATAAAACAATGCAACAATATTTATAAACCCATAAATTTATACATACTTAATAATATAGCCTCATGGCTGGGCGTGGTGGCTCACACCTGTTATCCCAACACTTTAGGAGCCTGAGGCGGGTGGATCACCAAGTCAGGAGATGGAGACCATCCTGGCCAACGTGGTGAAACCCCATCTCTACTAAAAATACAAAAAATTAGCTGGGCGTGGCGGCACACATCTGTAGCCCCAGCTACTCGGGAGGCGGAGGTTGCAGTGAGCTGAGATCGCGCCATTGCACTCCAGCCTCGGTCATATTTTTATGGCAGATTTAAGTATTAACTTAAAATAGTAGAAACTAGACACTTTAAAAAGATATGAAGATGTCTTTTGTTGTCTAAAACAGTGTTTTCTAAATACATAGTATTTCTATTTACATAAAGTTAGAGCTTCTGTTCCCTTTTTAATATTCATTAATGGTAAGAAGTGAGGCTGGGCACCGTGGCTCACGCCTGTAATCCCAGCACTTTGGGAGGCAGAGGCTGGCGGATCATGAGGTTAAGAGATCAAGACCATCCTGGCCAACATGGTGAAACCCCTTCTCTACCAAAAATACAAAACAAAATTAGCTGGGCATGGTGGCACACACCTGTAGCCCAGCTACTCCAGAGGCTGAGGCAGGAGAATCACTTGAATCCAGGAGGCAGAGGTTACAGTAAGCCGAGATCACACCACTGCACTCCGGCCTGCGACAGACCGAGACCCCATTGAAAAAAAAAAAAAAATGATACTGAAACAGTCTAATCATACCACTATTTTAAATGGTAAGCATTCATTCTAATACCTGAGATGGACAGAAGTATGTGTAGAAATGTCTAAGTTTCCTCACACATAAAGCTACCAAGTGAAAAACTCAATTAGTCATGCTGGGCCTTAAGAGGTTCGTCAAGGCCGGTCGAGGTGGCTCACGCCTATAATCCCAGCTCTTAGGGAGGCAGAGGTGGGAGGACAGCTTGAGCCCAGGAGTTTGACACCTGCCTGGGCAATATAGCAAGACCCTGTTCTCCACAAAAAGGAACAAAAAAAGGTTTGTCAACTGCCACTGAAATGCAAGGGGTTTGGAGGTTCTCCGTCAGTCCCTGGGTCTGGAACTGAGAATGTGGCCTGTTTTAATTGGTAAACTGAAAACAGAGCAAGTAACTCAGCTGTATCCTGGGGTACCAACCACATTTCCTAGGTAAATGACTATAGAGTTGAAGGAAAGGTTAAACTTTTCCTAAATCTTTGATCTTCACTTATTTAGGTTCTCTTCCTGTATTATTTTACATCCCCTTCCTTACCATATTGCCCTCTAAATTTTCCATTTTTCACTTCTATTTGGTCATTTAGTTCATGTCAATAATTAGTTATTAGAACTTTTTAATTTGTAAACATTCTTAAATACTCATAAATCAATAATGACAAACCTCAAGCCATTCTGGGTAGATTTCTTTTTGAATTTTTTTAATTTTTCTTACGTAGAGACAGGGTTTCCCCATTTTGCCCAGGCTGGTCTTGGATTCCTGGGCTCAAGCAATCCTCCCGCCTCGGGATTGCAGACATGAACCACCATGCCCAGCCTCATTCTGAATAGTTTTGAAATTAATACCTAGTATTTGTTATGTCTTGAGCTCCACATTTCCACACTAGTAACCTAAAATGCTATTTTAAAATAATGTCAATAGTGTGTCATTTATAACTGAACTAAGATCTGGATGCAATTTTTTATTTTCCAAAAAAAACCTGGCCAGGTGCGGCTGTTCATGTCTGTAATCCCAGCACTTTGGGAGGGCAAGGCAGGCAGATCACTTGAGGCCAGGAGCTCGAGACCAGCCTGGCCAACATGGTGGAACTCCAGCTCTACTGAGAATACAAAAATTAGTTTGGCATGATGGTACACACCTGTAATCCCAGCTACTTGGGAAGCTAAGACACAAGAACCACTTAAACCCAAGAGGCAGAGGTTGCAGTGAGTCAAGATCATGCCACCGCACTCCAGCCTGAGCAACAGAGCAAGACCCTCTCTCAAAAACAAAACAAAACAGAACAACAAAAAACTAGTAAGATTTGCAGTTTTGTTTCTACCACTACATAGATGAAGTTATCATGCACTAGATAAGAAATATTTAACGAAAATACTAATATTTAACATAAGAAACCCTAATTGCTTGTTTCAGTTTTTAAAAGTTCACATTTATATCAGCGTAATAAAATACCAGAAACTAATACATAAAATTCTTAAAATGGACTGCAGTAGGTCAGTTACTGACAACAGAACACTGTCAAAATGTGGCCAGGTGCAGTAGCTCACACAGATAATCCCAGCACTTTGGGAGGCTGAGGCGAGTGGCTCTCTTGCGGTCAGGAGTTCAAGACCAGCCTGGCCATCATGGTAAAACCCAAATCTACTAAAAATATAAAAATAAGCTGGACATGGTAGCACATGCCTGTAATTCTAGCTACTTGGGAGGCTGAGACAGGAGAATTGCTTGAACCTGGAAGGTATAGGCTGCAGTGAGCTGAGATCCCGCCACTGCACTCCAGCCTGGGCAACAGACCAAGACTCCATCTCAAAAAAAAAAAATTATGCTTGGTAAACATGTCAATGTGAGTATTGCTGTAAAGTTAGTAATGTTTAAAAAATAGTGCCACCGTCATCATAACTAAATACATTTAGTTTTTATCCATGATTTGCCAAAATAAAAATTGGCACATCCTTGAAAGGGAGTTTTGTTTTGTTTTTTGTTTTTGAGATGGAGTCTTGCTGTTACCCAGACTGGAGTACAGTGGCTCCCTCTCGGCTCACTGCAACCTCCGCCTCCCAGGTTGAAGCAGTTCCCTGCCTCAGCCTCCAGAGTAGCTGGGATTGCAGGTGCCCACCCCCATGCCCTGCTAATTTTTGTATTTTTAGCAGAGACAGGGTTTCACCATCTTGGCCAGGCTGGTCTTAAACTCCTGACCTCCTGATCCTCCCACCTCACCCTCCCAAAGTGCTGGGATTACATGAAAGGGAGATTTCTAAAGGAATTTAAGAACTTCTAAAAGTGTCACTGGTGATTTATTTAAATGATACTTACTTTTCCTGACCTTAAAACTGATTTGTACATGCACTCCATTTTGTAGTGATGCTATCTATAAATATTACACATTTGTGAAGGCTTTCCTCTGCTTGAGGACTGTGGAGACACAGGAGCTGCATCTGAAGGCAGTCCTACATAGGAATTAGTACCTACACCTGTGAAACCCCTCTCTATACAGACTATCAGAATTGCCTTTTCTTTCACTAAAACTTTAGCTAAATATTACCATTCAGTGCCACACAGTGGCTCATGCCTGTAACCCCAGCACTTTGGGAGGCCAAGGTAGGCAGATCACTTGACGCCAGTTCATGGTAAAACACCATCTGTACTAAAAATATGAAAATTAGCCAGGCATGGTGGCACATGCCTGTAATCCTAGCTACCCGGGAAGCTGAGGCGTGAGTATTGCTTGAACCTGGAAGGCAGAGATTGCTCCACTGCACTCCAGCCTGGGTGACAGAGAAACTGTCTCAAAAAAATAAGTATTATCATTCAGGGGAAAAAAAATCTTTCCCAAGTGGTATCAATTTTTGGTAGCTTAATAATATTAATTCAAAGTTATCAGTTTTGTTTTTTTTTTTTGTATCAGAGTAAAGTTGTTTCTCTTAACTTTTGAAGCATCTTACTGAAATTTTAAAGATGGTTCTTAGTGAACCATCTTAACAGACTCACTAAAATAATGGAGAAGATTTTCTTCACATGTTTCTAGTATCAGAAAAAATATTTTAGTATTTTAAATAGATACAGAAGATATATTTGATAGCATGTACTATAACTTTATGTGCACTGTCAAGCAAATATAAAACTAAGCTGTATTTGAGATTAGGATTATTTTTCCTCATTTTTTACTGCTCTTAATGGCAAAAAGCCAGTATATAAAATGCAGAAAAAATTCTCTGTGCTTATTAGAAATATTAGTCAACAGACTTCTGCCATAATGCATAGGGAAGCAGCTCTTGCTAATGTACACTTCTAAAATCTGCAGGGTGAATGAGGTGAGCCAGTTAATGTTGCCAAGCAAGTGATGCTTAATTTGTGTTTCCTAATTTATCATATAACCTTAGTGATGCGGTAGACTTTGAGGGTGAAGGCTTTTTGGTGCAAATTAAAGCAGGTTGGGGATTCATTTAACACAAACACTAAATGTCAACTTAACTGTCTCCACAGACTTCAGTGCCCTGAGTGGTTAGAGAAATTAATGACGGAGCTCCATCAGGTGCTTCACAACTCTCAGTCATGTCAGAATCTCTCCACAGCTCTCATTTCAAAAATGATACTGTTGAGATTTCAGGATGTGAAAAAACTTACTGGAAAGTGTGTTAGAAAATATATGGCCGGGCACAGTGGCTCATGCCTGTAATCCCAGCATTTTGGGAGGCCGAGGCGGGTAGATCATGAAGTCAAGAGATCGAGACCATCCTGGCCAACATGGTGAAACCCCATCTCTACTAAAAATACAAAAATTAGCTGGGCGTGGTGGCACACGCCTGTAGTCCCAGCTACTCGGGAGGCTGAGACAGGAGAATTGCTTTAACCCAGGAGGTGGAGATTTCAGTGAGCCAAGATCGCACCACCACACTACAGCCTGGTCAACAGTGCAAGGCTCTGTCTCAAAACAAAATAAAATCAAATACTATTATCCAATATGAGAATGTGTCATCAGCTTGTTATTCTCAGTGTGCTTCCTTGTAGGGTCAGACTACCATTTCTGAATTTTGGATTTGGTATTTTTTTGGTTAAAGAATTAAACTCTTGAAAAGCACAAATGCTTATACCAATAGCCTATATGAAAGAAAATTTATGTGAAAGCTAAAGATGTGCATGCAGTTAAATATACAAATAAATATCTCATACGATAATTAAGGAACTTTTGATAATCTACAAACTATTTTTAAAAAGAAAAAACAGAGCCTCAAACTTGTGGGACACCGTTAAGCACACCAATATGCATGTATGATAGCACCAGAAGGAGGGGACAGAGGAGCAGAAAAATTATTCCAAGAAGTAACAGCTGAAACTTTCCAAATTGAAAAATATTAATCTATACATCCAAACCAGGCACAGTGGCTCACACCTGTAATCCCAGCACTTTGGAAGGCTGAGGTGGGTGGATCACTTCAGGTCAGGAGTTCGAGACCAGCCTGACCAACATGGTGAAACCCTGTCTCTACTAAAAATACCAACAATTAGCTGGGAGTGGTGGTGGGTGCCCATAATCCCAGCTATTTGGGAGGCTGAGGCAGGAGAATTGCTTGAATTTGGGTGGCACAGGTTGCAGTGAGCCGAGATCGCACCACTGCACTCTTATCTGGGTGACAGAGCAAGACTCTGTCTCAAAAAAATAAAATCTATATATCCAAGAAGTTCAATTAATTCCAAGTGGTATAAACTAAAAGAAATTCACACTTAGACACATCATAGTCAAATTGTTCGACGCCAAAGAGAATACACTGGAAATAGAGAAAAATAACTTATCAAATATAATAGAACCAAAATAAATCAGCCCCAATCCCTATCAAAATCCTTGCTGGTTTTATTTCAGAAATTGACAAGCTGAGTCATAATTATATGGAAATGCTAAGGATCCAGACAAGCCAAAATAATTTTTTTTTTTTGAAACAGAGTCTTGCCCTGTCTTCCAGGCTGGAGTGCAGTAGCGCGATCTCAGCTCACTGCAGCCTCTGCCTCCCAAGTTCAAGCGATTCTCCTACCTCAGCCTCTGAAGTAGCTAGGATTACAGGCGTGCACCACCATGCCCAGCTAATTTTTGTATTTTAGTAAAGACAGGGTTTCGCCATGTTGGCCAGGCTGGTCTCAAACTCCTGACCTCAGGTGATCCACCTGCTTCCGCCTCCCAAAGTCCTGGGATTACAGGCGTGAGCCACCGCGCTTGTTCCAAGATAATCTTTAAGAACAATCAGAGGACTTAACACATCCCAATTTTAAAATTTACCACAAAGCCACAGTGATCAACATATTTATAAATTCTACTATGGAGTGAGCTTCATGATACATTAATTATGAAAGATGGAGAAAAATTTATGTAGTAACAAAAAGCTGTAAACCATAAAAAATGTAAATGGTTACCTATAAAGGGATGGAGGCTACAGGGAAAAGGGCACAAGGAAGGAACCTGGACCAGTTTGAATCATTACTGTTCTCTAGATTTGATGTTGGAGCCATGTGAGTATTTTATAAAACTGTGAAACAAAAGTTCAATAGTAGTTCCTCAATATCAAAACTGAAATGAATAAACAACCATGCACTCACTCAGTTTTGGTCTGCACAGAGAAGATCTGTTCCAAATGATTTTAGAATACAGTAATTTGAATATCCCTAAACTACTACGCTTCAGACTCTAGCTGTTTAACATTTCCTCTTGAGTATTTTTTCAGATATCTTGATTTTTCTCCTCTATATGTAACATCCCCTCCTACTTCCCTGACTCCCACCTGATCAGTAAATTTATCAACCCAGTTAAATGGAACTACCATCTATTCAGTTACTCAAAGGAAAAATCTAGAAGTTATTTTTTCCTCCCTTTCCCTCATTACACATAATCTATCAGCAGTCCTGTACATTTTCTCCCCAAAGTCTATCTTGAGTTGGTCCACCTTGAACATGCACCAGTGAGGAGTCTAGTACAATTTTGGAGAGTCAGGCAGTAAACTATAACACTACTTTCACTTCACAAACAGTAATTTGGAAAACGAACCTCAGCCTTTAGCATGTAAACCTTGAAGTCATATGATTAAGCATAGTATCTTCCCATACACACCACTATATATATATATATATATATATATACTATATATATATATAGTTACATATATATATATAGTTATATATATAGTTATGTGTGTGTGTGTGTGTGTGTGTGTGTGTGTGTGTATGTATGTATGTATATATATATTGAGACCGGGTCTCAGTCACCCGGGCTGGAGTGCAGTAGCACAGTCATGGCCCAGTGCAGCCTTGACCTCCCTGGCTAAAGCAATCCTCCCACCTCAGCCTCCCGAGTAGCTAGGACTACAGGTGCGCACCACCGTGTCCTGATAATTTTTGCATTTTTTGTAGAGATGGGAGTTTTGTCATGTTGCAGGCTGGTCCTAAACTCCTGAATTCAAGTGCTTCACTCACCTTGGGCTCTCAATGTGCTGGGATTATAGGCATGAGCCACTGCACCTGGCCTCACACTAGTATTTTTTTTAAGTGATTATAGTATATGTACTGATTACAACTGTGCAAAGTACATACTTCACTAACAAAACAAAGATTCTGGAATTACATTGGTAGTTTACAATTTAATACTCATTAAATTATTTTTCTCTTCGAAGTTACTAAACCCACCCCCCAAAACTCCTTCACTCAACAGTGAAAATAAAGCTGACCTGTGCAGCCATAAAGAAAATCACATCCTTTGCGGCAACGTGGATGCAGCTGGAGCCACTATTCTAAGCGAATCAGCACAGGAACAGAAAACCAATACCACATTGTTCTCACCTGTAAGTGGGAGCTAAACATGTGGGTGCACACAGACATAAAGATGGGAACGACTGACCCTGGAGACTACTAGACAGGGCGGGAATGGGGGCAGCAAGGGCTGAAAACTATTAGGTACTATGCTCACTACCTGGGGGCATGATTCATCTTACCCCAAACTTTAGCATCAGGTAAAATACCCACGTAATGAACCTAACACGGTGTACCCCGATTCTAAAAGTTGAGAATTTAAAAACAAAGCTGACCTGGATTAGTAACAATAAGCAGTTTGCAGTGAGGACTGTATTGGGTAATACTGGGAATTATTAGTTTAAAGATGGACACATTTCGCTGGACTAAATCAAGGCGTGTTTCTCCTTTTTTCTGGCGTTCACCTGCCGTGATAATTACTAGACTGGAGTTTGCAGTGACCAGGTAATCTGGGGAAAGATTCGAAGAAAAAATAGATTATGAAAGAAAACATCAGACATTTAAGTATACTTCCTGTTCACTTCAATCACCACACTATGTTTACCAAAGAGTTCCCTTCACTATTCTAGAATGCCCAGACTACTTTTTAATTTAAGGAAATGAGTACTGTTTCCCTTGTACTTTTTTTTTTAATTAAAGCCTAAGCCAGGCTTAGTGGCTCACGCCTGTAATCCCAACACTTTGGGAGGCCGAGGCAGGTGGATCACTTGAAGCCAGGAGTTCAAGACCAGCCTGGTCAACATGGTGAAACCCCATCTCTACTAAAAGTGCAAAATTTAGCCGGGTGCAGTGGTGGGCATCTGTAGTCCCAGCTACTCAGGAGGCCGAGACAGGAGGATCACTTGAACCTGGAGGCAGGGGTCGCAGTGAGCCAAGATCATACCATGACACTCCAGCCTGGGTGACAGAGCAAGACTCCATTTCCGAAAACAAAAACCTCCTAAGTTGGGTGCAGTAGTGCACACCTGTGGTCCCCGTTACTTCTAGGCCTAGACCAAGAGGATCGCTTGAGCCCAGAAGTCCATGTCTCAAAAAAACAAAACACTGACCTCCTAAAATACCTTTTGTACTATTTAGACTAAGAGGTCAAAATATGGATTAGTCTGGCAAGAATACTTAGCGACAGATGTGTGAACAAACCCTTGAATAGAGAGATGTTGGTTCATTCATTTGTTCAAATAATTATCTCCCAGGTGCCAAGTGAATAAAGTGCAGTAGTGAAGAGCTTAGGCTTTGGAATCAAACAGCACAGGGTTCACATCCCTATTCCAGCACTTTTATTTAATCTTAGCTCAGAGGTCCATCATCTCTAAAACACAGAGTTGTGCTCAGGATTAAATAATAAAGTGCTTAGGTCAATGTCTCACACACAATAGGCAGTCAATTTGCTATAGCTGTCTTAACTGCTATTACTGCTGCTCACAGAACTTAGTCTGCTTCCGTGGGAAACCTTGCAAATAAAGTACAACCTATGGAATCTGAACATGTTATGAAAGTACAGAGTAGGGAGCAACCAGCTTTATGTATAAAAACTGGGGAGGTCAAAGGAAATAAAGATGATTTTCTTAGAGTTCATGTATATTAGAATATTTGTAGTATTTAACTATGACATTAACCTTTGCTGGAGACAATTTTTGGCATTTTCATAAAAGGGCTGCCATGTTGAAGATCCATTGTCTCACCCTTCAGTTTGCCTTCATCACCATCCACAAGGACGAGTTCATCACTCAAACCCTAAAGAACATTATGAGTTAAATGGGTGTGGGTGTAGCTCTTAATTGGAGAATGAAAGAAAACTGGTGATCTAAGTCTAGCATGTGAATTACTAAAATCAAAGAAACATAAGAAATGATCTCATCATTTCATGATATTAAAGTCTAAACCAGAAAAAATATAAGTTACAAAGAGGAACATTTCAGCTCATCATTAGGAAAACAAAAACAAACTGCATCGTAAGTAAAACAATCTCTGAAAGCAGTGAACACTCCCATTTCTATTTCAGCTGAGGCTGCACAGTGATCAAGTAGGGCTTCTGCCGAAGGAATTTCTCAGCAGACCATGAGCTCCTTGAGAATAGGAAGTTCACCAGCCTTCCAGCGCTGACTTACCATCCACCTGACACACAGGAGCACAGTAAAAGCTTTTTGAGTCAACGATATCTTAGTCCATTTTCTGTTGCTTATAACAGAAGAGATGAAACTGGGTACTTTATAAAGAAAAGGAATTTATTTCTTACAGTTATGGAGGCTGAGAAGTCCAAAGTCAAGGGGCCATATCTGGTGAGGGTTTTCTTGCTAGAGGAGACTCTGCAGAGTCCCAAGGCAGCACAGGGCATCACATGGCAAGGAGGCAGGATTGCTAAACTCACGTCTCTCTCTTCCTCTTATAAACCTACCAATCCCACACCCACAATAACCCATTCATCCATGGATTAATCCATGGCAGAGCCCCCATGACCCAGTCAACTCTTAAAGGCTCCACCTCTCAACACTGCCACACTGGGGATTAAATTTAAACACGAGTTCCAGAGGGGACAAACATTCAAACCATAGCAAATGGAGTAAAATATAAGGCTCTTTCCAACACAAGAATATTTTAGATCTATAATCAGTTATTACCTGCAAAAACCAATTAGTACTATAATTTCTATGATGCTACTTTATAGGTAAGAAAGGAAAGAAAATATAGTTCTATTTAAAAAAAAAACAACTAACTAGAATTACAAGAAACTGATTCAAATAGTTGCCTAAAGTAGATGCTAAAGAAAGGTTGGATGGAAACCTGTGTGACTTCTCTACTTTTTTGTTTTTTTGAGACAGTCTCTTGCTCTGTTTCCCAGGCTGGAGTGCAGTGGTGTAATCTTGGTTCACTGCAACCTTCGCCTCGTGGGTTCTAGTGATTCTCCTGCCCCAGCCTCCTGAGTAGCTGGGATTATAAGGATGTGCCACCATGCCCAGCTAGTTTTTTTTCTTTTGAGATGGAGTCTCGCTCTGTTGCCAAGGTGGAGTGCCGTGGCCTGATCTCAGCTCACTGCAATCTCTGCCTCCTGGGTTCAAGCGATTCCCCAGCCTCAGCCTCCCAAGTAGTTGGGACTACAGGCATGGGCCACCACACCTGGATAATTTTTTGTGTTTTAGTAGAGATGGGGTTTCACCACGTTGGCCAGGATGGTCTCGATCTCCTGATCTCAGATGACCCAACCCCTTCAGCTTCCCAAAGTACTGAAATTATAGGTGTGAGCCACTGCACCCAGCCACCTAATTTTTAATTTTTATTCATTTATTTATATTTTAGAGACAGAGTCTTGCTTTGTTGCCTAAGCTGGTCTCAAACTCCTAGCTTCAAGTGATACTCCTGCCTCAGCCTCCCAAAGTGGAGGCATTACAGGTATGAGCCACTGCACACAGCCTGGATCTTTTTACTTTATTTGAATTATTGGAAATTCAAAGCCAGGCGCTTTACATTT
Organism: Cheracebus regulus; assembly: GCA_963574635.1. NCBI lineage: Eukaryota > Metazoa > Chordata > Mammalia > Primates > Pitheciidae > Cheracebus > Cheracebus regulus. Next base: position 15,833 of record CAUYQU010003826.1, read on the forward strand.
TAAACTACACTACAACTGATTAACCTAGAAGTCTAAGCTATATTACAAAGAACAGGTTGTTGCTTAATGAAATGCCAAAGCTTTTTGGACACTCAATTATTCAGAGATTGGAGTCATATGGAGCAGAAATCCACAGTACTGATAAAGTTATCTTTGAAAGGCAGTTTTGAAAATGTATCATAACTCCAGTAGCAATGAGCATACCTAGCCCGATACTGACTTCTAATACCATTATCCAATAAAGGGAACCAAGGTTCCTTGGGGGAAAAGACTGATTCTGGGACTGGTACAGAAAATATACAAGATGAAGAACCCGAAACATCTTAAAATGACAAAGAATAAGGAAGTGCTCAAAACAAAACCAAGCCCTATATCGATATAGTATGTCAAAGGGACACAGCAGGCAACTTAAAGAATTACCAATGGCCACAGCTGGAACAAATTCACAAGGAAGTATTAGATTATAACCCAAAGTATAAAATAAGATCCATTAGTGCATACTGATATTGACAAATTATTGAATTAATAAATAGGGGAGGAGAGACAAATCTCCCATGCAGAAGAATTAAAATAATTCTCTACCCCATAAGTGTGGGCTCTACACAGGGACCATCTTCTAAAGAGACCAGTTTGGAAAGGGAGAAAAGAGTAATTTTACAGTAAAGAAACCTGATCAACAGTCTTAGCCGGTGACCGAGGTCAACATCAACACTGATAAGTCATGTTGATAGCATGTATCCTGGATAGGATGTGATGAAAAATGGCACTTTATTTCTATGTCTTCCTCCCCAAAACCCCAAACCACATCTCACCATTAAAAAAAAAAAAAAAAAAAAAAAGAGAGAGAGAGCAGTCTTCCCTTTGCTGTGGCTCCTGAGGCCTGCGATATGAGCCTGCGTTTGAGCGCCACGGTCCCTTAGCAGCCAGTGCCCGCAAGGTTAGGTTCAAGCCAGAATTTCCCAAGGTTTGAACAAAGACCTCCAAGTCCTCTGCAGCATTCAGTATGTGGGGCCGGAGGGAACAGGGGAAGCAGATGCGGAAGTGGGTGTGGGTGGCCCTGAGACAGCAGGAGAGTCCAGCAGAGGGAGGGAGACCGAGGCAGAGAGAGACCGATGGGATGCAGCTGGCGGGGCCAGCGGAGGGGCCCAGGGGTCTGCTGGGAGTATCCAAGGTAGGAAGAGCTGGAAAAGCCACTGAGGAGCACTCCTTGGCTAAATTCCCATGCTCCCCTGTGCATCTGAATCACACTCCACTGTAAGATAGACCATGACGACTTCCTCATCCATTCATCTGCGGATGGACACAGGTTGCCTCCAGCTTTGGGCTGTTGTGAATAATGCTGCTATGGACATGAATGTACAAACATCCCTTCAGAGTCTCCTTTCAGTTGTTTTGGGTACACACCCAGAGTATGTACCGGAGTGGAACTGCTGAATCATACGGTAACGCTGTGTTTCACATTTTGGGGAACCGCCGTACTGCTTCCAGCAGAGGCTGCACCAGTTTACTTCCTACCAGCAGCGCAGGGATTCCAAGTTCTCCACGTCTGTGCCAACACTGTTTTCACCTCGTTGTTGTCGTTGTTTGTTTGGAAAATAGCCATGCTCAGGGGTGACAGGTGGTTTCTGGTTATGATTTGCATTTCCCTGATGACTGGTGATGGAGCATCTTCCCGAGTGCTTGGTGGCTCCTCCCGTTCTTCCTCCCATGCACACAGACTCCTGGACTCTGGACCCTCTAGGCCGGGAGGGTGGGTACCGGATGCCCAGCAGGGCCAGCGTTGCTGTCTGCCCTCAGACAGGGAGAAGCCCACACCCCTCCAGGCATTGTGTTAAGCCTCCTCCTCCCCCCACTCCACCTCTCCTCTGGCCTCTTCCTGGATAGTTCTCTGTCCCAGGGCGCTGGGGTCACAGGTGCCATCTGTTTGGCAGGTCATCTGTGGGAAATGCTCCGAGTTCAAGGCCGAGAACAGCCGGCAGAGCCGTGTCTGCAGAGAGTGTTTCCTGACAGAGCCAGTGGCCCCCGAGAGCCCCAGCCCCGAGGCTCCAGCTGAGCCCAAGCAGAGCACAGAGGTGAGTGCTCCCAGCTTCTGCTCCCCTCCTGGAGGTGTGGCAGAGCCTCCAGACACCTGCTCCTGTGCCCCAGCAGCTCCAGCTGCCTCTGCTCCCAGAGTGTCCCTGGGACCAGGACAGATGTGGGTGTGTCTCAGTGGGGCCCCCAGGCTGGCAAAAGTGCACAGTGGCCACAGGTGAACTCCTGAGATCCCGTGTGTGCACACTGGCTTCTCAGGACCAGCCATCTGCACCCAGGAGTTAGATGGGAACAAGTGTCATTCTTGGTCACCTGGTTGGAGGGCATGGATTAGAGCTGCCCTCAGTCCAGGCTTTGAGGCCCACCTGAGGGAGACTCTGCCTTCATCTCGGCCTGACTCACCTCCAGCTGTCGGAGGGTGAGCAGGGTCCTGGAGGCGGGCACCCCTCCTCTTCCTCCCCTCCTCCTTCTCTGCCTCCTCCCTCTCCCCCCGCTGCTCCTTCTCCTTGCCCTCCGCTTCTCCTCCTCCTTCTCCCTCCTCCTCTCCTTCTCCTCCTCCCTCTCCCACTCCTGCTCCTTCTCCTTCCTCTCCCCATTTTTTCCTCGTCCCCTTCCTTCTCCTCCTTCCCCTCCCTCCTCCTCCCTATCATCTTCTCACCCGCACGCCTACCCCTTCTCTTCTTTTCCTCGTCCACTCCTCTTTCTGAGGTTGCTGCTGCCTTTTCTGCCTTTCTTCCTTCCTCAAGAACAGTCTGTTTTGGCGGGCTGCAGGAAAACTGAAAAAGAAAATGGGAGTTTCCAGAAAAGCACATCGCCTTTTCTCTCCACTCTGCAGTTCGCAGCGCCAGCGTCTAGCATTAATTTCTCGCCTAGAGGCTCAGTGGGGTGATCGGGGAGTCAGCGTGTTTTCAGGGGCCCAGCTGCTCTGACTTACAGCTGTGGTTGGAGCCCTGACCTGGGTCCTTAGTCTAAGAAGTCAAGGATGTAAGTCGATTAGGATTGACCGCTGAATGATCTCGATGAAGAAGGACCTTGCCCTGCCACGGGCTCCCTCATGCCCACAATTTAAATACCGAGGTGTGTTCTGAGAGCCCTAGGTCCTTGCGGCACGTGCCTCCAGAGCCGGACAAGGTGGACTCTGGCCCCGAAGGGGCCCAGGTCTGAGGGGTCCAGCTCCAGCAGGGGGTGTCAAAGCCACGTCCAAATGGTTCAGGAGCTTCAGCTGTGCAATAGCTTCAGCAGCGGCACGAGAGAGGAACAGCCTGTGTGTGTGGTGTGTGTGTGTGTGGTGTGTGTGTGTGTGTGTTTGTGTGTGTGTGATGTGTGTGTGGTGTGTGTGTGTGATGTGTGTGTGGGGTGTGTGGGATGTGTGGGGGGTGTGGTGTGCGTGTGGTGTGCGTGATGTGTGTGTGGGGTGTGTGTGGGGTGTGTGGTGTGCATGTGGTGTGTGTGTGTGATGTGGTGTGTGGGAGGTGTGTATGTGGTGTGTGTGTGGTGTGTGTGGTGTGTGTGTATGTATGTGGTGTGTGTGTGGTGTGTGTGCATGTGTGTGGTGTGTGGTGTGTGTGGGAGGTGTGTGTGTGGTGTATATGTGGTGTGTGTGTGGTGTGTGTATGTGTATGTTGTGTGTGGTGTGTGTGGTGTGGTGTGTGTGGTGTGTAGTGTGTGTGGTGTGTGTGTGTTTGGTGTGTGTGTGAGAGGTGTATGTGTGTGGTGGGTGTGTGTGGTGTGTGGGTGTGTGTGGTGTGTGTGTGGTGTGTGTGTGGTGTATATGTGGTGTGTGTGTGGTGTGTGTATGTGTCTGTTGTGTGTGGGGTGTGTGTTGTGGTTGTGTGTGGTGTGGTGTGTGTGTGTATGTGTGTGGTGTGTGTGTGTGTGGTGTGTGTGTGGGAGACAGCCCAAGGAGCTCATGGGGTCTGGGGGTCTGTGAGGCAGGCAAGGCACCCCTGTCCCCATATCCTCCCTCGAGGAGAACTAGTGGGCCCCCCACCAACCATCCTCCTGTTAACAAAGGGCGGTGCAGGCACAGCCACCAGGCCCCTCGGGCTCAGCACCTGCCTTGCACTGCAAAGGTCTGGGAGTGGCTTCCTGGGAGGGGCCTGAGTCACTGGGGTGAGACCTTCTCAGGAAGCTGAGACCCCACTGACC
>CAUYQU010003827.1:0-11340 GCA_963574635.1 Cheracebus regulus
TCTTTCTTTCATTCTTTTTTTCTTTCTTTTGCTGTTTCTTTCTCCTTTTCTCTCTTTTTCTAAAATCTCTTCCTCTTTCTTTCTCTTTCATTTTTTCTTTCTTTTGCTGTTTCTTTCTTTCTCCTTTTCTTTTTCTAAAATCTCAAAAAAAAAAAAAAAAAGAAAACAAGTAACAAAATAAGAATAGTAAAACTGTATCAGTAATACTGAATGTAAATGACTAAATGCTCCAATTAAAACACAGGGTGGGCTAGGCATGGTGGCTCATTCCTGTAATCTCAGAACTTTGGGAGGCCGAGGCAGGCAGACCACAAGGTCAGGAGGTCGAGACCAGCCTGGCCAACATAGTGAAACCCCATCTCCACTAAAAACACAAAAATTAGCCAGGCATGGTGGCACGTACCTATAGACCCAGCTACTTGGGAGGGTGAGGCAGGAGAATCACTTGTACCAGGAGGTAGAGGTTGCAGTGATTCGAGATTGCACCACTGCACTCCAGCGAGGGCAAGAGAGTGACAGCCTGTCTCAAAACAAAAACAAAAACAAAAACAAAGCTGCAGGGTGAGTGAATGGATTTTAAAAACAAGACACAACAAAATATGCTGGCTACAAGAAACTCATTTCACCTATACAGACACATATACACTGAAAGTGAAGGGATGCAGAAAGATATTCTATTCAAATAAAAACCAGAAAAGAGCAGGAATACCTATAATACCTATAATTATATTAGGCAAAATAGACTTTAAGTCAAAAACTGTAAAAAGGGTCTAAGGAGGTCATTATATAATGATAAAGGGGTCAATTTAGCAAGAGGATATAACAATAGTAAATATATATGCACCAAACATCAGTGCACCCAAATATATAAAGCAAATATTATTATATATAAAGGTGGGGAAGCAAGAGAGCAGAAGAGAGAGAGAGAGAGTGAGTGCAAGTGCACAAGAGCAAAAGAGAAATACAATAACAGGAGGAGATTTCAGTTTCCTATTTTCAGCAATGGACAGATCACCCCAACAGAAAATCAACAAACACTGAAGTTAAACTATACTCTAGATCAAATAAACCTAACAGACATTTACAGAATATTTCATCCAACTGCTACAGAATACACATTCTTCTCATCAGTACATGGAACATTCTCCAGGAGAGCTCTATTTCTAGTCTAATATATTAGACTATATTATATTAGAATTGATAAATGAATTTAGTAGTTGTCAGATACAAAATCAACATACAAAAGTCAATAGAATTTCTATACACTAACAGCAACCAATCTGAAAAAGAAATCAAGAAAGTAAACCATTTACAATAGCTATAAAAAAAAAACAACTAGGAAATAAATTTAACCAAAGGGATGAAAGATCTGTACAAGCAAAATTATAAAACACTGATGAAAGAAACTGAAGAGGAGAAAAGGAAAAAAAGACATCCAATGTTCATGAATCGGAAGACTATTATTAAAATGTCCTTTAATCATAATTTGTTTCTTTTACATAGAGATAAAATCTCTCTTAGTTGCTCAAGCTAGAGTGCAGTGACATGATTATAGCTCACTGTAGACTTGACCACCGGGATCCAAAAGATCCTTCTGCTTCAGCCTCCGAAGTAGATTGGACTACAGGTGTATGCTACCATGCCTAGCTAATTTTTAGAATATTTTTTGTAGAGAGGTTCTTGCCATATCACCTAGCTGGTCTTGAATCCCTGGCCTCGAGCAATCCTTCCACTTCGGCCTCCCAAAGAGCTAGTTTATAGGCATGAGCAACCATGCTTGGTCTTCTTAAAATATCTTTACTAACCAAAGTGAACTACAGATTAAATGTAATCCCTATGAAAATACCAAAACTATTCTTCACAGAAATAGAAAAAACAAATTCTAAAATTCATATGGAATCACAAAAGACTGAAAATAGCTGAAGTAATCCTGAGCAAAAAGGGCAAAGCTGGAGGCATCACACTACCTGAATTCAAATTATATTACCAAGCTACAGTAACCAAAACAGCATGGTACTATTATACAAAGAAATATACAGACCAAAGATATCCATATGGAGAATAAAACTAGACCCTCATCTTATACCACACATAAAAACCAACTCAAAATGGATGAAAGACTTAAACGTAAGACCTGAAACTACAAAAGGGAGGCAGAGACAGGAGGATTGCTTGAAGCCAGGAGTCAAGGTTACAGTGAGCTATGATTGCACCAATGCACTCCAGCCTGGGCACCATAGAGACTCCCCAATTTCTTTAAAAAAAAAATTGTGATTTTAGTCACTATGACTTATTCTGCTATTATTCTAGTTTTTTCTTGCATTATGTACTATTTGAAATAACTATGACTCAGAGCATCATTTTAAAAACTATTCAATATTTACAAATTATGTATGTTACTAAAAATTTTTCTCAATTATGTTTGTTCCATCTGCACTTCCAAAATGTTGCTATATTTATAAATAGATCTGGAGAAATGTAGTATTTGTTGATGATACATTATTTAAAACTCTAATACCTTTGTCTTTCCCCTGTAGCCAAAGACAAGAATTCCTAGTTCTGAGAATGAAAAGTTTTGTCAGTTTTCTACGTCACTAAGAGAATGTATCCATTTATGTGGGTATGGAGGAGTTTCTTGTATAAAATTGTATGCATAAAGAAATAATACATATGCTTTTGCATAAATTTTATTCTAGATTTTCAAAACAGAATCAACTATATTATTTTGGTCACAAACTTCTTCACACATAATCTAGTATGTATCTTTGAGAATAAAATTTGAAATAAATCATGGACCATAGTCTTTTGTATTAGCCACAGATAACATTAAATCAACTGTTCTAAATCACAGTGAATTTTAGAAGTCTATATTAATGCTAAATTAATGCATTTCCCTCAAAAGTTCCACAAGGTTAACTTACAAAACACAATGTTAATAATATCCAAACTACTGCAAAAACCCTGTCACTTGACATAAATATTTTTGGATATAAGGTAATTTCATAACAAGTATAAAGATATGATCTAATTTTGCATGTTGCAATTATGAGGTAAATTTAGAATTTTTGAAACTTTATTATTGTAACTAAATTGTTTATTAAGTCCATTTCTTCAGCTTGCATTACAATCTAAAGTACTGAGAAAAATGATTAATTTAAAAATTCCAGAAGCATTTCTTTCGTGTGGGCATTATTAAAAGGATTTTTAAGTGATTATTTTTATCAAGGTTATTACACTTTTATTTTTCAATATATTCTGAAATATATGTGTATATACACAAACTCTGCTCATATAAATATAATATTGCCACTAGATATCCCAGCCTCAATCTATCACTTTTTTAGTTTAACATATGAGGACTGATGACAAAATATTCAGACTGCTCACTGATCATAGACTATAGGCATGTAAATGTGATATAAAACATTTATCTATTTATACCAATACTAATCATTAGCACCATATTTTCTACTCATTTTATCTGTTTATATAAGGAAGGAAGCGTAGAAAGGGCTTCAGGTTTACAAACAGACCTACAATTAAATTATATGAGGAGCCAGCGCTAAGGGCCAGGCATAGTGGCTCATGCCTGAAACACCAGCACTTTGGGAGGCTGAGATGGGTGGATTCCTTGAGCCCAAGAGTTTGAGACCAGCCTTAGCAACATGGCAAAACCCCGTCGCTTGAAAAAAAAGCAAAAATTTGCTGGGTATGGTACCTTCAGTCCCAGCTGGGAGGATCACCTGAGCCCATGGACTTTGAAAGTTTGAAGGCTGAAATGAGCCATGATCATGCCACTGCACTCCAGACTGGGTAAGGAACAAAACTCTCTCTCAACACCACCACCACCACCACGCCCCCTCACAAAGGTCTGATAGTCAACTGTTTTTAGATCTGCTGCTTTCTTTTTCTCTGCATACACACATACAAATACACATACACAATGACATAAGGATACAAGAACTGTGGATCAGAAACAAAGACAATTTATTACTTGTAGCAAAAGCAGCTGGAACAATATATTCGGGCCAGTTCCCTGAGCTCCAGTCTCCGTGAGGCAATGCGGTAAGGGATGGATGTTACTAGTATGTACAGTAGAGAGCATTACAGGAGAGTAACCCCCAAATTAAGGAACTCTGAACTTCTATTGGTTTGCTACTCTGCTCTGTCCCAGAAAGATTATTCATTACTCTAGAATGTAAGCAAATCTCCTCTGGGACAGGGAAGAGGAGGTCTTTTATTTTTATTATCCTTGGATGTCTCCATGGAGGGACATGTCACTAGATTTACTGTCCTGAAATTTCTCCTTATACAAAAATTGGCACTGTAAATGCCTTTCCTTAGAAGATTTAAACTGTGTAGGAACATGAGAAATCACAACACTCTGGTTCCCATCTATAAATGGATTAATAATGTATATATTCAAGTTATACTGAGGCACTATAACATTTAGATGTAAGAGTGACTAGCAGGTAGAAAAATTAACTACTTGAGACAGTGGCTATTGGAATAGGCTTGCTAGAGATGTACTGAACAGGAGTGTTTTTTATTCTCTTGGTACAAAATGAAAAAAGGAAAAAATCCTACTATCCATTTATAACATACCATCCATTCTACAAAATGTGTATATTATAAAATAATCCAATAAAATCTATTATACAAACAGAACGAAAAAAGAACACTTTATTTATTCTAATTAATCTATTTAACACTGATTTTAATGCTGCAGAGTGTGACCCACTAGTGGAAGATGTGAACTGTAATTGGTCACAACTATCATTTAAAAATCTAGCAAAATAACAAGGTACAATGGAGGTATTAACAATATGAATTCTTTAGTGAAATATTTCAGTTACATACACACACACACACAGGTATCCTTGGTAGCAACTTAAACTGTTTCTTATTGTGGATTAATTAGTAAATACACTCATTTGCTTATATAACAACATAAATAAGTAGCACTATATCAGGGAATTGAAAACTTAAAAATAGCACCTAATATTTACCAATAAACACTTAAGGAAAAAAGAAAGCTGAGTTTTAAAATACGATGAAAATCAAAAAAGATACACGCCAACTGTCCAAATTTCAACTGTAGACAAGATAATATAAATAAACTAAATTATAACAGGAAAATAAAAGCAAATAATCCTAAATGAAAAGGGATAAATATCTTAATAAGAAAGTTAGACACTTTTAAAATCTTTCCAAACGACAATATCCTTTTCTGTTTAGTTTCTGAAAATGTTATCTGTAAATCTTCTCCAACTCATATGATCCCACAGACTACATTTCTAGCATATACTAAGTATTAAAGAAGATAAAAGTCATGTGGAACCACCACTACCCCAAAAGGGCTTATAACAAAATAAAGTTAAATATTAATCCATATATATCATTAATTCTTGATTGCACAAGGCTACGTATATGCTTAATATACTATCTGAAATATTTTGCTTCTATCCTTTTGGGTCATTCATTATTCTTCCAGGCAACAGAGAAGTTTTTAAAAAGTTAACTTATACATACCTACTCATTTAACACTTCTAAGTAATCTGATTAGGAAGCAAGTACCTTTGCTAATAGTTGGTTTATCTTGCAAGAATGTTAGCAAGAAAGCTGGGTTTGAACACATCATGATACCTATCTTGCCATGTGAGCTTGGCCAAATAATAAACTCTTCAGATAGACATATAAAATGAGAAAAGGCCAGGTGCAGTGGCTCATGTTTGTAATTCTAGCACTTTGGGAGGCCAACACAAGAGGATCATTTCAAGTCTAGAGTACAAGACCAGCCTGAGCAATGTAGCAAGATCCTGTTTCTAAAAAAAATTTTTTTAAATGAGTTGGGTGTGCAGTGGCTCACGCGTGTAATCCCAGCACTTTGGGAGGCCAAGGCGGGCAAATCACAAGGTCAAGAGATCAAGACCATCCTGGCCAACATGGTGAAACCCCGTCTCTACTAAGAATACAAAAATTAGCTGGGCGTGGTGGCGTGCGCCTGTAGTCCCAGCTACTCGGGAGGCTGAGGCAGGAGAATTGCTTGAACCCGGGAGGCGGAGGTTGCAGTGAGCCGAGATGGCACCACTGCAGTCCAGCCTGGTACCTGGCAGCAGAGCGAGACTCTGTCTCAAAAAAAAAAAAAAAAATGAACTGGGTGTGTTGGCACATGCTTGTAGTCTCAGCTACTCAGGAGGCTTGAGGAGGACTGCTTGAGCCCAAGAGACAGGCTGCAATCAGCTATGATCATGCCACTGTAGTCCAGCCTGGGTGACAGAGCAAGACTCTGTCTTTAAAAAGAAGAAGAAAAAAAACTGACCCCAATGTAGACAAATACATGGAATGAATAAATATTTGTAATGAAGTTTTAGGAATCTACCACATTCTGCTTAATGCATTATAAAGGCACAGGGCTGCAATAATCATAATCCCAAACACTGGAAGCAGTGAGTGGAAGTGAGAAAAAATAAGATATCCAGCAACTCAAATTTAAGTGCTAACTGATCTTTTCTCTTTAACTCTTTTTAGATAGATAATAAATTAATTTAAAGTGGAGTGATTCCATGAAATTTTAGAGCCGTAACAGACCTTGGGAATTATATAACAGATAAAGTAAGCTGAATCATTTGCCCAAAATAACTTAGTTTCTTGGTTGGCAGACCATGGAGTACACCCTTCACATCATGAGGTCCCACCACACCTGGTGGTCACTTGTTACAACTGCTTCTAGTTTTCCTTAAGATTATAACAAATAGATATATTCCTCTAAATAACCATAAAAGAGTTGGAGTTTATCATGGTTTTCCTTAAGCAGTATTCCAAAGCTGAAATGTATTCAAAACCAATACTTGTTTTAATAATTATTTAAGGACTTCATCAATAATTATCAAAGAATGTTAAGGTTAAAGAAAATGTTTCATGGGGGAAATTTCTACTATATATGAAGGAATTGTGTAGGGGTGCAATTTTTCTAGGACAAATTTCAAAGAGTTACTGGAATACTTCTGTAAGAGTCAATGAGGCTATGCAGGTGATTCACATGAGGGCAGCTTAAGATCTGCTACACTGAAGAGGAGATAAAAATTACTATCTGGCCTCAGACAATAACTTATTTGAGATACTCAAAACATTGAGTTCACCTTCTCCTATTCTTACACACAACTTCTGTTCAACAGTAGTAATCAGCAGAGACACTAATCGAAGTCAGTGATGTAGTTTGCCTGTGTTACAATTCGTATATTTTAAATGCTGTTTTAAATTGAAACTTTATCTGGACAAATGAAAGTTTTTTTTCTTAATTCAGAGTGATTTAGAGCATTTTAAAGCTATATTTCTAACCTATGACTTTCTGTGATTCAGAAAGGCATTCTTTAAATTCTCAAGGAACTCTACACGCAAAATCAAATCAAATAAACTGTACTTTCTTGTTTTTCTTTTTAACTTTAAGTTCTGGGATACATGTGCAGAACGTGCAGGTTCCCATTGCTCAACGCCTGTGTTCTCATTGTTCAACTCCCACTTATAAGTGAGAACATGCGGTGTTTGGTTTTCTGTTCCTCTGTTACTTTGTTGAGAGTGATTGTTTCCAGCTTCATCCATGTCCCTGCAAAGGACATGAACTCATCCTTTTTATGGCTGCATAGTATTCCATGGTGTATATATGGCACATTTTCTTTATCTAGTCCATTGATGATGTGCATTTGGGTTGGTTTCAAGCCTTTGCTATTGTAAAGAGTGCTACAATAAATACGTGTACATGTGTTTCTTTTGGTAGAATGATTTATAATCCCTTGGGTACATAGCCAGTAACGGGATTGCTGGGTCAAATGGTATTTCTATTTCTAGATCCTTGAGGAATTGCCACACTGTCATCCACAATAGTTGAACTAATTTACACTCCCACCAACAGTGTAAAAGCATTCCTTTTACTCCACAACCCCACCAGCAACTGTTGTTTCCTGACTTTTTAATAACTGCAATCCTAACTGGCAAGAGATGGTACCTCATTGTTCTTTTGATTTGCATTTCTCTAAGGACCAATGATGATAAGCTATTTTCCATGTTTGTTGGTTGCATGTCTTCTTTGAGAAGTGTCTGTTCATATCCTTTGCCCACTTTTTCATGGGGTTGTTTTTTTCTTGTAAATTTGTTTAAATTTCTGTAGATTCTGAACATCAAACCTTTGTGAAATGGATAGACTGCAAAAATTTTCTCTGATTCTGTGCAATGCCTGTTCACTCTGATAATAGTTTCTTTTGCTGTGCAGAAGCTCTTTAGTTTAATTAGATCCCATCTGTCAATTTTGGCTTTTCTTGCAATTGCATTTGGTATTTTAGTCATGAAGTCTTTGCCCATGCCTATGTCCAGAATGGTATTACCTAGGGTTTTTTATGGTATTAGGTTTTACATTTAAGTCCTTGATCTCTCTTGGTTACCTTTTGTATAATGTATAAGGCAGCAGTCCGGTTTCTGTTTTCCAGATATGGCTAGCTAGGCTTCCCAGAACCATTTATTAAACAGAGAATCATTTCCACATTGCTTTTGTCAGGTTTGTCTAAGATCAGATAATTGTAGATGTGTGGTGTTATTTCTGAGGCTTCTGTTCTGTTCCATTGGTCTATATATCTGTTTTGGAACCAGGACCATGCTGTTTTGGTTACTGTTGCCTTGTAGTACAGTTTGAAGTCAGGTACCATGATGCCTCCAGCTTTGTTCCTTTTGCTTAGGATTATCTTGGCTAACCAGGCTCTTTCTTGGTTCCATATGAAATTTAAAGTAGTTTTTTCTAACTCTGTGAATAAAATGAATGGTAGTTTGATGGGAATAGCATTGAATCCATTCATTACTTTGAGCAATATGGCCATTTTCACAATATTGATTCTTCCTATCCATGAATATGGAACTTTTTTTTCCTTTGTTTGTGTTCTCTCTTATTTCCTTGAGCAGTGGTTTGCAGTTCTCCTTGAAGAGGTCCTTCATGTCCCTTATAAATTGTATTCCTAAGTATTTTATTCTCTTGTAGCAATTGTGAATGGGAATTCACTCATGATTTGGCTCTCTCCTTGCCTATTGTTGGCGTGTAGAAATGCTTGTGATTTTTGCAAATTGATTTTGTATCCTGAAACTTTACTAAAGTTGCTTATCAGCTTGAGGAGTTCTGGGCCAAGATGATGGGATATTCTAAACATACAATCATATCATCTGCCAACAGAGACAATTTGACTTCCTATCTTCCTATTTGGTTACACTTTATTTCTTTCTCTTGCCTGATTGCTCTGGCCAGAACGTCTAATAATATATGCTGCATAGGAGTGGTGACAGAGGGCATTCTTGTCTTGTGCTGGTTTTTAAACAGAATGTTTCCAGCTTTTGCTCATTCAGTATGACACTGGCTATGGGTTTGTCATAAACAGCTCTTATATTTTGAGATACGTTCCATCAATACCTAGTTTATTGGGAGTTTTTAGCATGAAGGGGTGTTGAATTTCATCAAAGGAATTTTCTGCATCTATTGAGATAATCGTGTGCTTTTTGTCATTGGTTCTGTTTATGTGATAGATTAGATGTATTCATTTGCATATGTTAAATAAGCCTTGCATCCCAGGGAGGAAGCTGACTCAATATGGTGGCTAAGCTTTTTGATGTGCTGCTAGATTAGTTTGCCAGAATTTTACTGAAGACTGTCATATTGATGTTCATCAGGGATACTGGCCTGAAATTTTCTTTTTTTGTTGTGTCTCCGTCAACTTTTGGAATCTGGATGATGCCGGTGTCATAAAATGAGTTAGGGAGAATTCCCTCTTTTTTGATTGTTTAAAATAGTTTCAGAAGGAATGGGACCAGTTCCTCTTTGTACCTCTGGTAGAATTTGGCGCTGAATTCGTCTGGTTCTGGGCTTTTTTTGGTTGGCAGGCTATTCATCACTGCCTCAATATCAGAGCTTGTTATTGGTCTGTTCAGGGATTTGACTTCTTCCTGGTTTAGTCTTGGAAAAATGTATGTGTCCAGGAATTTATTGATTTCTTGTAGATTTTCTAGTTTATTTGCATAGAGGTGTTTATAGTATTCTCTGTTGGTAGTCTGTATTTCCCTGAGATTAGTGGTGATATTGCCTTGATCATTTTTTATTATACCTATTTGATTCTTCTCTTTTTTCTTCATTAACAGTCTAGGAAGCAATCTATTTTGTTAATCTTTTCAAAAAAATACCTCCTGGATTCACTGATTTTTTTCAAGGGTTTTTCATCTATCTCCACAGTTCTGCTCTGATCTTAGTTATTTCTTGTCTTGTGCTAGCTTTTGAATGTGTTTGCTCTTGCTTCTCTAGTTCTTTTAATTTTGATGTTTGGGTGTTGATTTCAGATCTTTCCAGCTTTCTAAAGTGGGTATTTACTGCTATAAATTTCCCTCTTAACACTACTTTTGCTGTGTCTCAGAGATTTTGGTACGCTGTCTCTTTGTTCTCATTGGTTTCAGAGAACTTCTTTATTTCTGCCTTAATTTCATTATTTACCCACAGGCCATTCAGGAGCAGGTTGTTCAATTTCCATGTAGTCATGTGGTTCTGAGTGAGTTTCTCAATCCTAAATTCAAATTTGATTGCACTGTGGTCTGACAGACTGTTTGTTATGATTTCCATTCTTTTGCATTTGCTGAGGAGTGTTTTACTTCCAATTATGTGGTCCATTTTAGAATAAGTGCTATGTGGTGAGGAGTAGAATGTATATTCTGTTGATTTGGGGTAAAGAGTTTTATAGCAACCCCATGTCTATTAGGTCTGCTTGGTCCAGAGCTGAGTTCAAGTCCTGAATATCCTTGTTAATCTTCTGTCTCTGATGTAATACTGACAATGATGTTAAAGTCTCCCACTATTATTTTGTGGGAGTCTAAGCCTCTTTGTAGGTCTCTAGGAACTTGTTTTATGAATCTGGGTGCTCCTGTATTGGGTGCATATGTATTTAGGATAGTTAGCTCTTCTTGTTGCACTGATCTCTTTAACATTATGTAATGTCCTTCTTGGTCTTTTTTCATCTTTATTGGTTTAAAGTCTGTTTTATGAAAGACTAGGATGGTAAACCCTTTTTTTTTTTTTGCTTTCCATTTGCTTGGTAAATATTCCTCCATCCCTTTATTTTGAACCTATGTGTCTTTGCAAGTGAGATGGGTCTCCTGAATACAGCACACTGATGGGTCTTGACTCTTTATCCAATTTGCCAGTCTATGTCTTTTAAACTGAGGCATTTAGCCCATTTACACATAAGGTTAATATTGTTATGTGTTAATTTGATTCTGTCATCATGATGCTAGCTGGTTATTTTGCACATTAGTTGAAGTGGT
>CAUYQU010003828.1:0-15591 GCA_963574635.1 Cheracebus regulus
GTGTGGCTCCTCTGCCAGGAATCTCCCAGTCTGTGGGCAACAAAAATTCGTCGGAAAGTGCGGCGTCCACTCGTTCTCT
Source organism: Cheracebus regulus (assembly GCA_963574635.1). NCBI lineage: Eukaryota > Metazoa > Chordata > Mammalia > Primates > Pitheciidae > Cheracebus > Cheracebus regulus. Next base: position 80 of record CAUYQU010003828.1, read on the forward strand.
GCGCTTTCACTGGGAGCTACATTCCTGAGCTGTTGCTAATCGGCCATCTTGGATCTCTCTCCTGCACAGTCTTTATAATGGTAGCTAAATAATATCTTAACATCACATAGAGTGACTCCTCCCACTCTACTCTTTTTCAAAACTGTTTTAGCTATTTCAGTTCCTTTGCATTTCCATGTAAATTTTAGAATGACGTCTCTATCTTCAAAAAATCTTGCTGAGATTTTGATAGAAATTGTGTTAAACCTGAAAAGCAATAAAGAGAATTGATATCTTCCCGTGTTGAGACTTCCAGTCTATGAACACATTACGTTTCTTCATTTATTTAGATTTTTTAAATTTTTCTTTAAATTTCTTTCATCACCATTCTCTAGTTTTTGGCATACAAGTCCTGAACATGTTTTGTTAAATTTTTACCTATTATAATTTTTATTTTCAGTGTCCCTGTGTTCAAGCTAGTGTATAGAAATTCATTGGTTTCTTTGTATGTTTACATCGTATCCAGAGACTTTGATGAACTTGCTTATTATTCGTAGTTTTGCTTTGGTTTTGGTTTTTTGATTTTTTGGCCCTTTTTTTTTTTGTAAATTTCTTAGAATTTCCTATATAGAAATTAATATATATATATTAATCATCTCATTAACAAGCAGGGAAAGTTTCGTTGCTTCCTCTCCAGCCTGAATACATTTTATTTCTTTTTCTTGGTTTATTGCACTGTCTCGAAACTCTAGGATGCGGCTGAACAGAAGTGGCAAGAGAAGCACCCTTGCCTTTCTCCTGATCTTTGGGGGAACTAATTGTCTTTCACCATTAGGTATAATTTAAATGTTAGGTTTTTGTCAATGTTCTTTATGAAGTTGAGGACATTTCCCTCTGTTCTTATTTTTCTGAGTTTCTTTATGAATAGGTGTTGAATTTAATTTTTTATTTTCATAAAATACACATAACTTAAAATTTATCATTCTAACCAGTATAAACTGTACATTGAGTAACATTTAGGACATTTACAGTGTCGTGCAACTATCACCACTGTCTAGTTCCAGAATATTTTCACCAACCCAGAGGAAAGCCCAGACCATTAAACAGCCCGTCATTCCCCATGCCCCCATCCCTGAAGGGTGCTGAATTTTGTCAAATACATTTTCTTCCTCAATGAATATGATTGTGTGATTTTTCTTCTTTAGTCTGTTTATAAAGTGGATTACACGGACTGATTTTTACATATTGACACTGCTTTTGCATCCCTGCAATAAAGTCCACCTGGCCATGGTGTATAATTATTTTTATATATTGCTGAGTTTTATTTTCCAATATTTTGTTAAGAATATATTCATGAGGAATATTGGCCTGTGGTTTTCTTTTTTAACATGTTCTTAGTCTGTTACAGATGAATCATGTCATTAGCAAACAGGCGCAGTTTTAATTATTTCCTTCCCAGTCTGAATGCCTTTTATTTATCAGTCAGTTACAGACTAAGACAGACTTACTGTTTTATGAGAGTAATACTCGCAATAGTATTGGGAAGCATTTGCTCCTATTCTATTTTCTGGAAAAGACTGTGTAGAATTGCTGTGAATTTCTTCTTTAAACGTTTGGTACAATTTTCCAGTGATACCATCTGGACCTCAAGATTTCCTTTTGGGGAGGTTTTAAATAATGAATTCAAATTTACTAATGGCTATAGGCTATTCGAAATATCTATTTCACATTCAGTAAATTGTAGTTGGTTTTGGAGGGACACATGCATTTTATGTAAGTTGTCAAATTTACATGTGTAGAGTTGTTCAATCTTCAGGGTCTGAAGTGATATCCTGTTTCATTCACAATACTGATGATTTGTGTTTTCTCTCTTTTCATTGTCAGTCTTGCTAAAGGTTTGTCAATTTTATCCATCTTTTAAAAGAATTTGCTTTTTGTTTCATTTATTTTGCCTATAGTTTTTCTGTTTTAAATGTCATTGATGTCTGCCTTTATTTTTATTATTCCCTCTTGATTGCCTTGGGTTTATTTTGCTCTTGTCTAGATTCTTGAGGTGTAAATGTAGATTAAGGACTTAAGATATTTCCTCTTCTGTGATGTAGGCATTTAGTGCTATCCACCATCCTCTCAGCACTATTTTAGCTGTATTCTACTAATTTTCATTTGCATCTTCATTTTCATTTAGTCCAACATACATTTATATATCCCTTGAGATTTCCTCTTTGAGTCATAAATTATTTAGAAATGTGTTGTTTTGTTTTCAATTGTTTAGAGATTTTCCTATTATCTGTCCATTGTTGGCTTCTAGTTGAATTCCATTGCAGTCAGAGAACATGCTCTACATAATTTCAATTATTTTTAAATTTTTGAGGTTCATTTTAAGGCCTACATACAGTCCGTTTTAGAATAGGTTCCATGGGCATTTAAAAAGAACGTGTATTCTACTGTTGTTGCGTGGGGTTTTCTCCATCTGTTGAACAGATAGTGTTCTTTGATGGTGTTGTTCTATATCCTTGCTAATTTTCTGTTAGTAATTCTATGAATTGTTGAAAGTAGTTCTATGTTGAAGCAGTAGTTCTGTGAATTGTTGAAAGAGGTGTGGATTTATATATTTCTAATTTTAGTTTGATCAGATTTTGCTTCACATGTTTTTTGTCTCTTGTTTGGTGGCATACAAGTTTAGAATTGCTAAGTCTTCTTGGTGGGTGACTCATTCATCCTTATATAATGTTCCTTTCTGTCTCCAGTTAATTTCTTTGCTCTAAAATGTACTTTATCTGGTATTAATATACTTATTATTCCTGCTTTCTTTCTATTGATGGATGTTTGCCTGAGATATCTTTTTTCATCATTTTACTTTCAGCCTACCCATAGCATTATATTTGAAGTGAGTTTCTTATAGACAGCATATAGCTGGGTCATATTTTTAATTTATTCTGTCCAACTTTGTCTTTTAATTGGTATATTTAGACTGTTTACATTTTCATGTAATTATTGATATATTTAGGGTTTAAGTTGTCCATTTTATTTTTTGCTTTGGTTTTCTGTTTGTACTCACTATTTTTAGTTTATCTGAGCTTTTTTCCCCTTCCTATGGGTTATTTAAAGTTCTTTAGAATTCCATCTTGGTTTATCTATAGGGTGTTTTGAGTGTATCTTTTTGTATAGCTTTTTAAATGGCTATTTGATTTATTACAATACATATACATAATTTAATGTACTGATGTTAATATTTTACCAGTTTAAGTATAGTAAACTCATACCCCTTCATGCTACTTTACCCTCCTATATTTATAATACAGTTGCCTTAAATATTTTCTCAGTATGCATACAGAAATACATTAGACAGAGTAATTTTTGTGACAACTGTCAAACATAATTTAGAAAACTGACAATGAGAAAGAAATGTTGACCAATATTTTTTACACTTCCTGTTTTTCTGTTCCTTTCTGATGCTTTGAGATTTCTTATTTTAGTATTTTCTTTCTGTTTAGAGAACTGCCTTTAATTATTCTAGGGTAAGTGGCTATTGCCAAATTCTGTTACTTTTCCTTCATTTGAGAATATCTTTCTTAATTTTCTTTGTTCCTGAAGAATATTTTACTGGAAGTAGAATTCTGAGTTGATAACTATTTTCTTTCAGCATTTGAAAAATGAGCCACTTTTAATCTCTGTGGTTTCTAACGAGAAATCTGTTGTCATACTTACTTTTTTCCCTATAGGTAGGAAGGGGTCTTTTCTCTCTCAACTGCTTTTAAGATTTTCTCTTTGTTTTTATTTTTCAGGAGTTTAACCATGATGTGTCATGGTATGAATTTGGTTTTTCCTGTTTAAGTAAGTCAGCTTCTTGAATCTGTAATATATGTCTTTTGCCAGATTTAGGGATTTCAACCATTGTATCTTCGAGTCCTTTTTAAGGCCCACCTCTTTCTCCTCTTCTGCTGAGACTCAATAACATGAATTAGATCTTTTGTTACAGTCTCACAGGTTTCTGAGGGATTGTTCTTTTTGTTTTCATTTTCAGTCTATTGTAGCTTTGTTGTTTAGATTAAATAATTCCTATAGTTTCTCTTGGAGTTCACAGATGTGTTCCTTTGTCCCCTCAATGCTGCTGCCAAGCTTCTGTATCGTGTTATTTGAGCAGTATGTTGTGAGAGTCTGAATCTGAGTTGAAACCTTCTGGTTTAGCTGGCGGCTTCTGACACCACTCTGGCAGGCACAGTGTGGAAGGTGGGCGTAGGAGTCCAGGTTCCCCCGAGGGCTCCGTTTCCCTGTGCAGCCTCCACTGACACCATGGGATGGAAGGGGCTGGTTATTGCCTGGTGGAGGTGAAGGTCCTGACCCCTCACTGAGCCTTCTCTGATACCACTTGACAGGGCCACAGGGAGACTGGGCACCTAATTACAGCCTGGCCAGGGTGGAAGTCCAGGCTCCCCCTCAGCCTTTGATGGTGTGAGTGGGAACAAGCCACCACTTTTTGCATGGTGTTTGGCTGCAGTAGCTTGTTATTATCTAAAATTCCATCTTTATTTTGTAGAGAAGAAAACAGAATTGGGGCCCGTGACTCTGTCCCAAGTCTCACGGCTGGGAGGAGTGGAGCTGTCTTGATCGTGCCCGGCACCCACACAGCTCCTGGAGGAGCGGCTGGCTCCCACAGCTGGAGAGCCACCCGCAAGCTCTCTGCTGAAAAGCCTCTTTGGGCCTCCTTTCTCCCAGAGAAGGAAGTCCCACCTTCTCAGCCTGGCATCAGGGGCCGCTTCAGACTGACTCTTCTGAAAGTATCAACCATGCCAACCTTTGCTTCGAATCCCAGTTTCCTGCACTGGGAATGGAGCTCATGCCCCAGGCTGCGTCTAGCCTTTGCATTTTCCTGGCTCGCTCATGCTGGTCCTTCTTCTGCCTGGAACACTCCAAGCCCATTCCTGCCACAGGACCTTTGCTCTGCTGCTCCCTCGCCCTAGAGCGCTGTCAGCACATCTGGCTTCTCCTTGTTAGCTACCTTGGCAGACAGGCTTCCCCAGCACCCAACTACATTTGCATGATGTCCCCACTGAACCAGCCCCAGTCACTCTCATTCCCATTACCCTGCTTTATATTCTTCATAGCCGGCATCCAGGATGGGTCATCTTCTCTCTGTCCAGGCTCAGTGAGTAGCTGCTGAAAGAACAAATGAACGTGTGCTCAGGGCCAACTGGCTCCAGCCACATGGATACCTCTGCTGGCCTGTCTGGAGAAGCTCAGGCTGGCTGGCCATAACCTCTGCCCTGGGAGAGTGTCCACATGGGGCCAGGGGCCAGGCTTGTTGGCAGGAAGTCCCATTGAAGCCCAAGAACTAAGGAAGCTGCTACCTCCCCCGCCTCCACTTGCTGAGTAGATGCCATTTGTCCATCCCGGATGCAGTGTTGACCAGGGTCTTTGCCCCTCCTGGAAATAACCAGCCTGGGTCCTCTATGCACAGATGAGTCCCACCCCTGGCCTATGGACTCCTTTGGAATAGGTGGGCCTGGGCCTCCTAGTGCAGGGTGGGAGCAAGGCCTGGTTTCTCATCCTGCTCCTGTGCATCCCTGGCCATGTGTCTTGCCCTCTCTGGCCTCCATTTACTGCCCTTTAAAGTGAGGCACAAAGTCCCAATGTTCTTCCAATTCTCCAGGCACAAAGTCCCAATGTTCTTCCAATTCTGCCGGCGGGATTCAAGCTGCCCAGAGGCTGCAGCCTGGAGAAAGCTGGCCCATAGCAGCTGAAAAAGGCCAGTGGCTGCTCATTAAAATGGAGCTGCAAAGGGGATGGTGGCTCATACCTGTAATCCCAGCCTTTGGGAGGCCGAGGTGGGCAGATCACGAGGCCAGGAGTTCAAGATCAGACTGGCCAACATGGTGAAACCCTGTCTCTTCTAAAACATACAAAAATTAGCTGAGCATGGTGTCTTGTGCCTATAATCCCAGCTACTTGGGAGGCTGAGGTAGGAGAATTACTTGAAGTGGGAATTGGGAGGCGGAGGTTGCAGTGAGCCGAGATCGCACCGCTGCAATCCAGCCTGGACTACAGAGAGAGACTCCATCTCAAAAAAAAGAAAAAAAAAATGGAGCTGCATGTTTTGGTTGTACCATACTGGGAGAGAAGTGAGGACATCTGGGCTTTTCTGCTGGGAGTCTTCACACCCAAGCCAGGCCAGCCCTTTCTGGGCCTCCAGGCTCCTCTCTGCGGAGCTGAGTGAGTTCTGTGGGTCAATCCCCTCAGAGTCTGGGCGATCGCAGGGTCAGGAGCTGGCTTGGGAGGTGCTTCATGAGTGTCCCTCCCCCACTGCCATCTCCCCAGGAGACAGGAGCCCCAGAGTGGCGCCCTTCCCGAATCCTCCAAAGCTGAAGTGGAGTCTGCACGTAATGCATGTGAAAACATTTGTCAATCATGCATCGGGGTGGATGGAGCAAAGAATGGGTACAGACATGCTTGTGGGGGGCTCCTGGTCATTATTTAAGGGTTTATTGAGGATCATTTAAGAGTTGATTGAGTGGCTGGGTACAGTGGCTCACGCCTGCAATCCTAGCACTTTGAGGGGCCAAGGTGAGTGGATCACCAGAGGTCAGGAGTTCAAGACCAGCCTGGCCAACATGGTTAAACTCCATCTCTACTAAAAATATAAAAATTAGCTAGGTGCAGTGGCATGTGCCTGTAGTCCCAGCTACTCAGGAGGCTGAGACAGAAGAATCACTTCAACCCCAGAGGTGGAAGTTGCAGTGAGCCAAGATCATGCCACTGCACTCCAGACTGGGTGACAGGGCCAGACTCCATCTCAAAAAAAAAAAAAAATCCCATTTGTCAGAGGAAGAGACCAAGGGTCAGAGTGGCTTTCATAGCCGGGCATAGAATCTGCCCCTCTTAATTGCTTTAGTATGATTTTTCCTAAGGCGATTTACTCTGCAGTGACTGGACTTTGAACTTTGCACCATTTCTATTTTTTGCAGCACATGCTGCCTGCCTGGGCAGGGGCTTCCATGGGTCATTTTTCAGAAGCGGAGCTGTTGAGTCCAGAGTGTGCAGATGTAAATCTGTGATTGGTCCCATCAGGTGCCATCCAGAAAGGCCAGGCCATTTGCATGCCATCACCCCTGAGCCTTGCAAACCCACAGAGGTGGCCAGCCCCATGCTCCAGGCCTTGTCCCTGGCCTGTCTGCTCTGGAGCTAAGATGAGCTAACTCTCACTCTCCCCTCAGGACCCCTGCAGAGCAGGAAGGAGGCCAACCCTGCATCCCCAATGCCCAGCACGTCCTCCCTGAGCCGCTGGGTGCGTACATGGACAGTGATGACAGCAACGGTAGCAACTGAGCCCTCCTAGGACCTCCACACTGGGTCAGGCTCACAAGACCAGCTTCAGCCACGTGGAGGCCGGCGTTGCTGGTAGTCGGGGCAGGAGGCTTGGGCATGACCAGAGCCCTGAAGGACAAGCACCAGCGTGCTCCAAGGGCATAGGGCCAACAAGGGCATCAGCCCCAAGATGTCGCTTCTCTCTGCCCTTACCCACCTCTCAACACCTCGGGGACACCTTAGGTCTGCGACATTCCTGGGGTTTCAGCTTCCAACACTACTTCAGGGTGGCGGCGTTTGGGGCTTGGGGCGAGCCTGCTGGCCTCTAAATGGCCTCATCTCTTCTTTCCACTAACTGTCTGGAACCAATGAAAGGAAACCTGCCAACCAACCTGGGCCCTTCTCTCTCCTGGAGTCTGATGAGGAGGCCGCAGGACAAGGCCTCTGTTCGCATAATTCAAGGGTTATTCCATGGAGGCTTGTTTTTTTTTTTTTCTTTGAGATGGAGTCTCACTCTGTCACCCAGGCCGGAGTGCAGTGGCACCATCTCAGCAAACTGCAACCTCCGTCTCCTGGATTCAAGCGATTCTTCTGCCTCAACCTCCCGAGTAGCTGGGACTACAGGTGTGTTCCACCATGCCCAGCTAATTTTTATATTTTTAGTACAGACTGGGTTTCACCATGTTAGCCAGGATGGTCTCAGTCTCCTGACCTCGTGATCCACCTGCCTTGGCCTCCCAAAGTGCTGGGATTACAGGCGTGAGCCACCACACCCAGCCCACAGGGGCTTTTTTTTTTTTTTTTTTTTTTTTTGAGATAGGCTCTCACTCTGTTGCGCAGGTTGGAGTGCAGTAACACATTCTCTGCTGACTGCAGCCTTGAACTCCCAGGCTCAGGTGATCCTTCCTGGATCCACCTCAGCCTCACCGGTATCTGGGACCTCAGGTGTGTGCCACCATTCCTGGCTAAATTTTGTATATTTAGGAGAGACTGGGTTCCGCCATGTGGCTCGGGGTGATCTTGAGTTCATGGGCTCAAGCGACTCTCCTGCCTCAGCCTCACAAAGTGCTCGGCCTCGCACAGGCAGGAGCCACTGGGCCTGACCCAGATTTTTAGACTTAATTTGTCGCCTGAGTGTGCCCAGGCTTACGGTCTAGTCCTTTTTTCTTTTCTTCTCTTCTTCTTTTTTCTTTCTTTCTTTAAAAAAATGCAAATTGAGGCCCCGTGCAGTGGCTCACACCTGTAATCCCAGCACTTTGGGAGGTCCAGGCGGGTGGATCACGAGGTCAGAAGTTCAAGACAAGCCTGACCAACATGGTGAAACCCTGTCTCTACTAAAAATATAACAAACTAGCTGGGCATGGTGGTGCATGCCTGTAGTCACAGCTACTCAGGAGACAGGCAGGAGAATCGCTTGAACCCGGAAGGCTGAGGTTGCAGTGAGCCAAGATCACGCCACTGCACTCCAGCCTGGGCAACAGAGCAAGACTCCGCCTCAAAAAAACCAAACCGATTGAGAAACAGGGTCTGCCCATGTTGCCCAGTCTGGACTCGACTCCTGTCTTCAACCAGCCTTCCTGCCTCAGCCCCCAAAGTCCTGGCATTATAGGCGCATGCCACAGCTCCTGTTCTGAACCAGAGTTGTTTTTTAACTTTCAGGCAGGATCTTGCTCTCTCACCAAGACTAGAGTGCAGTGATTCAGTCACAGCTCACTTCAGCCTCCATCTCCCGGGCTCAGATGATCCTCCCGCCTCAGCCTCCCAAGTAGCTGGGACTAGAGGCAGAGCCACGACACCTGTCTATTTTTTTTTTTTTTTTTTTTTTTTTTTTGGTAGAGAAAGAGTCTCACTATGTTGCTCAGGCTGGTCTCAAACTCCTGGCCTCAAACAATTCTCCTGCCTTGGCCTCCCAAAGTGCTGGGATTCCAGGCATGAGCCACCACACCCAGCTGGGGTCTGGGCTTTTGAAGCACAGCATACCATTCCATTATTTATGCCAGAGTTCAGCCTTCCCCTACTGGGGACATTGGGTTCATTCTCTATAATTTTGCTGCTTAACACAGTGTCACAACAAACCTCCTCATCAGTGTTTCCTTATGAATGTGGGCAAATACCTCTTTAGAGCACACAGCCAGAAATGGAATGGCCTACTCAAAGAAGGTTCATATTGTTCTTTTTAGAACACTCTACAGGCCAGGCACAATGGCTCACGCCTGTAATCCCAGCACTTTGGGAGGCCAAGGTGGGTGGATCACTTGAAGTAAAGAGTTCAAGACCAGCCTGGCCAACATGGTGAAAACCCATCTCTACTAAAAATACAAAAATGAGTTGTGTGTGATGGTGGGCACCTGCAATCCCAGTATTCGGTAGGCTGAGGCAGGAGAATCCCTTGAATCTGGGAGGTAGGAGTTACAGTGAGCTGAAATCACGCCACTGCACTCCAGCCTGGGCAATAGAGTGAGATTCCATCTCAAAAAATAATTAATTTTTTTAAAAAAGATATTACAATATGCCTTCAAAGGGGCTGAGCTCTACATAACTCAACAAGGATGGGACTCGCCTGCTTTATCAGTAGAAAACTCTGGCTGGGAAGTCCCTCCTTGGAAGGGTTAGCACAAGGAGTTGGCAGAGGGAAGGAAGGAACCTGTGTTATCAGATGTTCCCTGAGCACTTGGCAGAAACAAAGTTGAGCTCCCACTTCTGCACTCCCTCTTATTTTCATTTTTTTTTTTTATGACAGAGTCTCACTCTATCACCCAGGCTGGAGTTCAGTGGCACGATGATCTTGGCTCACTGCAACCTCCATCTCCTGAGTTCAAGCAATTCCTGTCTCAGCCTCCCAAGTAGCTGGGACTGCAGGTGCCTGCTACCACATCCAGCTAATTTTTTTTTTTTTTTTGTATTTTTAGTAGAGACAGAGTTTCACCATGTTGGCCAGGATGGTCTCCATCTCCTGACCTCATGATCCACCCACCTCAGCCTCCCAAAGTGCTAGGATTACAGGCGTGAGTCACCGCGCCTAGCCCCCTTAAATCTTTTTGATTTAAAAAAGCCTCCTGAAAAAAAAAAAGGCCAGGCATGGTGGCTCACACCTGTAATCTCAGCACTTTGGGAGGCTGAGGCAGGTGGATCACCTGAGGTTAGGAGTTCAAGGCCAGCAATTTGTCTTACTGACACACACAGGGTCCAGAGCCAAAACCTTTGTGCCAAAGTGGCATGGCCTTGGCATCTGCCCAGGGACTCGGCCACAACTCTTGCTATTGTGGGCTCAGCAGACCTGAAGGACCGCCCCCTCCAGAAGGAAAGAGGGAAGGAGTCACAGGGCTGTTTCCTAAATGCCAGGGCCAGTTTAATTCTCACAAGCTCTCATTTTATGGAGGAGGAATTCCCACCTGAAGGCCCCACCGCCACCAGTATGTGGAAAAGCTGAAACCTGAGCTCAGGTCATACCAACTAAATCCAGGTTCTCATCACTCCATGACGCAGCCTTCAAGCCCCTTCCCCGTGGAATGATGACATAGCGATGGGCTTGGCCATGCACTGCCTGACCCTGGCCAGCAGTGAACCGAGGAGACCACCCAGCTGGGACCCAGGGAGGAGGCAAAGAGGAGACCCCTCAGCAGGGTCTGTTTCTCTTGACTGGGCTTGTCCTGTACCCAGGGCCAATGTGGCCCTAGGGGGTATCTAGAACCCTCCCTTCCTCTTCCCTCTAATTGTCCCCAGAACTTCAGAAAAATCCATGCTTAAAGATTCAATGAAATCATTTTCAAAAAGGAGGATACTTACATACATGCACACATACATACAGAAGAAGGAGTGTACAAGTCTGGGCAACATAGCAAGACCCCACCTCTACCAAAAAAAAAAATTAGCCAGGCATGGGGATGCATGCCTGTTGTCCCAGCTACTCAGGAGGCTGAGTCAGGAGAATCGCTTGAGCCTAGGAGTTCAAGGCTGCAGTGATCTGTGATTGTGCCGTTGCACTCCAGCCTGAGCGACAGAGCAAGATTGTGCCTCTAAAAATAAAAAATTTAAAAAGAAAGTATGACTGTGTGTCTGTGTGTCAGAGCATGCAAATTTTACAGGTGTGTGTGTATGAGAGAGAAAAGACCACACACACACAATGGAAAGAATGAGGACAGTTAAAGGAAGGACACACACACACGCACACACACCCTCAGCCAGAGTGACACTGAGAAGCTTGGCCCACTGGCTGGGGAGGCTCAGTTGTTAGAAGTGACTTGGGTTGAACCAAATAAACAAATGATACAGCTCTAGAACTGGCACACCCGTCACCCCATTGAATTTTCATTTTTGTTTTTTTAACAAAACAGGTCTCACTGTTTCCCAGGCTAGTCTCAAACTCCTGGGCTCAAGTGATCTAATCGTCTTGGCCTCCCTAAGTACTGGGATTATAGGCGTGAGCCACCAAGTTTCACCCACTGAATTTTCAGAAAAGCACCATGAGGTCGTTCTTCATTAAGGAAATCCTCAGGATTAGGTGAGATCTTAGATCTAATGGAAAATCTGAGCTGTTCCAAGGAACACCTCGGGATCCTGCAATCTGAAAAGGTAGAACCAAGGCAGAGGCAGGTGGAAATACCCAGAAGTTGGGTACTGAGCATGTTAGGGGGAATTTTTTTCAGGGGAGTGAAGTAAATAATGAGGTGTAGATAGCAGTGAGAATGAGAAGCCAAATCGTAGACTGCAAAATCAAACAGCATCTGCCCTTTCTCCCTGGTCAGAGAGCATGATAGGAAGTCTCCAATACAGAAAGCCCACTGTGTCCTTCACTTCCCCCACAGTCTCAGAACAGGCTTGATTCTGAATTTTCTATTCTTTTTAGACTCTGGCCTGATTTTCTGGCTCAAAAGGCCAAGAGGAGCTGGAAAGTTCCCCAGGGCAGGATTCCTGGTGGAGAGAAAATGGTCTGGAGGATTCAGGCCTCTGCACACTGTGTCTGGGTCGCTCCTAAAAGAATGATAAAGACAAGTAAAGAGCTTGAAGCAGCCTGGAGTCCAGTCAGAAACCTTTGTCTGAGCTTTAAAGGAGATGATCACAACACTTTTCAGAATATCGGCAAAGGCCTCCTGTGGCCAGATTTGTCCTAGGATGACATAATTGAATAATGTAATCTCCTGTATCTTTGCTTTTGATATATCTGCTTCCCCATCACAATGACGTCATGGTTAATTTCACCAATTTGGTAACCTGGCTCATCGGAAGTAGGAAAGAAAGTGAAGGCCAGGCCTGTAATCCTAGCACCGTGGGTGGCTGAGGCAGGGGATTATTTGAGCCCAGGAGTTCAAGACCAGCCTAGACCCCATGACAAAAACCCATCTCTACAAAAAATGCAAAAATTAGCCAGATGTGGTAGCCCATGGCTGTAATCCCAGCTACTTGAAGGCTGAGACAGGAGAATCTCTTGAGCCTGGGAGACAGAGGTTGCTGTGAGCTGAGATCATGCCACTGCACTCCAGCCTGGGCAATGAAGTGAGACCCCATCTTAAAAGAGAGAGAGAGAGAGAGAGAGAGCGAATGTGAGGGTTTCCTGTGAATCAACTCTGAATGGATGTTTTCTTTTTTATTTTTTGAGACAGAGTCTCACTCTGTAGCCCAGATTAGAGTGCAGCGGCACAATCTTGGTGCACTGCAACCTCCGCCTCCCAGGTTCAAGTGTTTCTTCTGCCTCAGCCTCCTGACTAGCTGGGACTATAGGCGTGTGCCACCACACCTGGCTAGTTTTTGTATTTTTAGTAGAGATGGGGTTTCACCATATTGGCCAGGCTGGTCTCAAACTCCTGACCTCGTGATCTGCCCGTCTCGGCCTCCCAAAGTGCTGGGATTATAGACATGAGCCACTGCGCACAGTCTGGATGTTTTCTTAACTAACCAAGACTTCTGTAAGAATTCTGTCTTTGATTCCACAACAAAGGGGTGTGAAATTACTATAAGTAAATGTTGACACATCTCATTTAATCTTCAGAACAGTCCTGTGAGGAAAGTAGAATTGTGCTCCTCATTTTCTGAGTGATGAAACTGAGGCTCAGGGGAGGTGTGTGACCTCCCCAAGTCCCCACGGCTGGACACCATGGAAAGGCTGCCCCCTCCCAGCGCTGCCTGTGCCACGGCCTCCCCTGCCCTGTCCCTGTGCTCTGAGTGTCTGTGGTGCTTAAGGTCAGATGTGAAGAGGGAGCACGGGAGGGCTTTGGCAGAAGTGTTTCAGGATGAATAAGCGGGGCCAGCTGCCTAGAGGTGGGGAACGATGTTTCTAAGCAGAGCAAAATCAATACACAGAGGGCAAATGCATTACCTACAGTTACATTCTTCCTGACTTGAATGGCTATATTTGCTTCAATGGTTGAAATACTGCGTGGCTTCCCCACTGCTGGATGTGGCCCCCCCATCTTTGTCTCAAGACAAGAAGCCTCGTCTTACATTGCAACTCCCACCTGGGGTCCAGCAAGTCTCATTTATTATAATTTCAAATGAAGATGGATTATCGTAGATGTTTTTTCAAATAATAAAAAAGTGCAAAGCATGTTGTTGAGTGGAGAAAAACAAAGTGCCAAGCAGGATATAATGTGCTTACTTTTGTGGAACAGGAGAGGAGGAGAATCTCTCCCTGTATTTTTTCTTAGAAGCGTAAATAAATTTTAAAATGATCCAAGAAAACAGACCACAGGTGTTGTGGGTGGGCTGGGGACTGAGGTGGATAAAAAGCTTTCAAGGTACTCCTTGCTGTATTTGAGAGAGAGATGTTTGAATATTGTGACTTTATTCTCTATTATAAAAATTTTGTTCAAATAAAAAAATGGAATCACAAAAAGAACATAAATTAAAAATTATTATCTCTGAAATAGTCCCCATTACTTCTTATTGCCAAAGATAACTGTTAATAGTTGGATACATATTTTTGTAGGCGTTCTCTATGCATAAGCCTATGTCTATTTTTCAAAATACATAGATACAATTATTTTATTTTACTGCAGCTTTCAATAAGACTATACTTGCATGTTGTTCTGGAATGTCCTTTTTGCTTTCAGTGGTATATACTGGACACATTTCCATGTTTATACCCATGGAACCATAATTAACTGTTCCCCTTTGGTAAACATTTAGAATTATTTAAAAATCTGTGAATATGTGAAATATGTAATATCTATGCTTATGTGACTATTCTTGTAAGATATAAGTAGATTTACTGAAGCCAAGAATGTGTTCCCTAAAAAAAAAAAAAAAAAAAAAAAAAATGAATAATTCCAGGTCACTGGATGAAAACACTGCATCACTTTACAACAGCAAAGAAGCGGACCCATTCCTCCACACTGTCACTCACCCAAAGTATCAGCAACTTCCACACCTCTGCAAAACTGAATGGTTTGACATAGAAAGAGATCTTGTTTGGCCTTGCATCTCCTGGGCCATGAGAGGGCTCAGCTTCTGCTCCTCGTGTGCGTCTCCTGTGCTCATGTCTGGAAACAAGGCAGGGCAGTAGCTGGACTCCATGGAAGGAATGCGGCTTCCCCTTCTCAGTCCTTGACTCAGAAGATTTCATCACATCACAGGAGTAGGCGTGAGACCTCAGTGTCATGTAAGACAGAGGTGGAAAATGGAAATGCTGTGGGGGGCCTGCAGGAAAGTGCCCATGAATGCTGACGGGGTCTGGAGAGGCAGTGAGGACTTTCCTAACTGAAAAGGGCACTCTTTACCTAATGCAATTTACATTTTAAAAAGCGGTAACATTGGTGCAGAACAAAAATCACCTGTCCATGGGGCAGATTTGGCCACCAGCTACACCCTTGGTCTAACACAGTAGAGTCACATGGCCCAGAGAAATACATCTAAGTATCAGAATTTTGTTTCTTTAGAAAAAAACTTCTATGTTCAAATTCTTACTATCCAAATATATTTTTTTAAGTTAGTCTCTGATCTTTTGTTTAAGACTCTAAGATATAACCTAAGTTTTAGAAAACATGTAAAGTGCTTTTTTTTTGTCCTAATCTATACCTGAAATGAAAGATCAAGGAAATATAATCATGAATTTGTCAGAGAGCAAGTATTAGGTATGTGCTTATCTTTGCTGTAGCATTTATCTGTGTTTATTTAGGCTCGTTTTGAGTAAAATGATTGTTAAATCTTTTATTAAGCTGAACTACATGAATTTGCTGTTTAGAAGGTCAAAAATAGTAAAATGTCAGCAATGTCATAAAGATCAATGGAAAGGTAAC
>CAUYQU010003830.1:0-29741 GCA_963574635.1 Cheracebus regulus
TGACAGAATATCTGTCTTAGCTAAGTAGGGTAAAGGACAAGGGAGTAAGACTTCTGGGCTGAGACAGAAGACAAGAGATCAAGTATGGCTGTGCAATTCTCTGAGACTCTCCTTCCACTGTAAAGAGGATCTTTCCTAACAAGAACTGCAAGGAACAAATGGAATACAATGTGTGCCTTTCACATAGTAGATACCAAATAATTGTTTGTTAAATACATGTGTAGTAGAAAAGGTTAATCAAGTATAAGTCTTTCTGTTACATAAATTAAAAGCAAACTTAAGTGGCAAGGTCTCATATCTTCTGGTGATCTGGCTATAAAAGAATAAAAACCACATTCCTTTCAGTAATATCTATTGGTAAGAAATTTATTACCTAATGATTACTACAGTGCTTTTTAAAGCCCAAAAATAAATAGTCTATAATTCCATATTACAGCTTCTACAAAGATACAGAACATTAAAGAAGATAAAAGGAGAATGTAAAAAAGTAAGTTTATATATATCTTTCTTGGCATGATTTTCTTTTAAAGACCCACCTATATTGAGTGATACTGAAATCTTCACACACCCAGGGCAGCTCCACCCAACAACTGGTCAATGATAATGATAATGAAGAACAACTACACCAAGGTATCAAGACCTTACAAAATGTAAACATCATTTTAGGATTTCTACAGCATTTAAAAATTTTATTTAAAGGGAGTTCTGTCCCAACATTCTTTAAATACACACATAGCAGAGCAAGAGACCTTGGGGTTCAACTTTCACTCTGCCATTATTTTACAGTGTTGTTGGAAGGGTTAATTGGGACAATGCAAGTGCATAGCATATTGAGTCTTTCAATTAATGTACACAGTGCCTCTGCATCCATTCTTATTGACTTGACCTTCTTATTGCCTTGTTCTTTCCCACTCTCTTTTAGAAAAGAACTATGCTCCCACTTCATATTTATCCAGAGGGCGTTGGAACCATTTAATTTTTGGTCATCTATTTTTTATGATTGCAATATGGTTTTCTCAGTGTGGTTATAAATTCTTAGAGAGCAGAGAAATAAGAACTTTCTCCAATTTTGCCTTGATGTCCAGGCTAATGCTCCATATAAATGTTTTATTTTGTCATGGATCACACCCTACTGATGGCCAGGAGTCTACAGGAATTTTCCTCAGAAAAATTCACAGTTCATCCTGATAGCAGTAATTGCTA
This sequence comes from Cheracebus regulus, assembly GCA_963574635.1. NCBI lineage: Eukaryota > Metazoa > Chordata > Mammalia > Primates > Pitheciidae > Cheracebus > Cheracebus regulus. Next base: position 1,204 of record CAUYQU010003830.1, read on the forward strand.
ACCCTGTGGTTCACTCCCATCCCCATGAAATGTACAGCTAGCTCTCATACTAAATATCTCACAAAATTATAATTGGTTGTTGAGCAAGGCAGTAGAGTTTAAGAATTAAAACCATGGATTCTGGAGCCAGACTTGAATTCAACTTCTTTCTCTCTCCTTACAAATTACATGACATTGGACAAACCATATAACCTCTCCTTGCTTCAATTTCTTCATCAGAAAACTGGGATGATAATGTTACCAGTGTCTACCAAAGAGGGTTGGTGTCAAAATTAAATGTAGTGTGCTTGGAAGAAGCTAAAGCACTCAGTGAATATGAGTTATTTCTATTATTATTACTGGTGTCTTCATAGATGGGCTTTTAGCTACTTAGGAGAAAAGGTGTTTCTGGCCAGTGTTGTATCCCCAGGTCCTAGTGCAGCATACACACATCTTCTCAGAGTCACCCATCTTCTCTACCTCCTGAGATATCCAAGTCACAAACTTCTTCCTCTCAGCTGTCCTGCCAATGCATTGTCCTTAGTGTTTCTCAAACTTCTTTTCCTTTTCTCTGTAGATTCTATCAGAAGTCATGTTCCCAACCTCTCTTTCCTGCATTCCAATACGCAGCCTAGTTGGGCCTCCATCTCCATAGGGCCCTCACAGTGAGTTTTCTAACATGAAAATCTGATCATTTTCATTTCGTCTCTCCACTTGAAGTCTTTTTATGGCTCCCTACTGCCTATAAGATCATGTAATAAATACATATCAAGTCAATATAAAGAAATCTGTGTCCGGGCATGGTGGCTCACACCTATAACCCTAACCCTTTGGGAGGCTGTGGCAGGTGGATCGCTTGAGCCCAGGAGTTCCAGACAAGCCTAGGCAACATGGTGAAACCCTACCTCTACAAAAAACACAAAAATTAGCTGAGTGTGGTGGTGCATGCCTATAGTCCCAGCTACTCAGGAGGCTGAGGTGGGAGGATCACTTGAGCACAGGAAGTCGAGGCTACAGTGAGCCATGTTTGTGCCAGCCTGGGTGACAGAGATAAACCGTATCAAAAAAAAAAAAAAAAAAAAAGAAATTTGAAAGAAGATATGGTAGTCAGAACAATGCCCCCACCAAGATGTCCATATTCTAATCTCCCAAACTTTTGCATGTGTTATGTTACACAGCGAAAGGGACCTTGCAGATGTGGTTAAGGATGTTTAACCACATTCTTTGCCATCCTTCAATATGGTTAGATCTAAGGATGGGAGATGGGAAGATTTTCATGGGGTCACCTGGTGGGCACAGTGTAATTGCACAGGTCCTTATAGTGGAACGAGGGAGGCAGAAGAGTCAGAGGAGGCAACGTGGTGAACGAAGCAGAGTCAGAGACATGCAGTGCCATGAGCCAAGGAATACCATAGGCCTCTTGAAGTTGGAAAAGCAGGGAACAGATTCTCCCCGAGAGCCTTCAGAAGGAATGCAGCCCTGCTAACACCTTGATTTTAGATCCATTTTGTGCTTCTGACCTCCAGGAATGTAATAAAATCAGTGTGTGTTGTTTAATTTTTTTTTTTAAGATGGGCAGGCTGGAGTGCAATGGCATGATTATAGCACACTGCAGCCTCAAACTCCTGGCCTCAAGGCATCCTCCCTCCTCAGTCTCCCAAGTAGTTGGGACCACAGGCATGTGCTACCATGCCCAGTTAACTTATTTTTATTTTTTGTAGAGGTGGCATTTCTCTATGTTTCCCAGGCTGGTCTTGAACTCCTAGGCTTAAGCGATCCTCCTGCCTCAGCCTCCCAATGTGCTGGGAATACAGGCATGAGCCACTGCACCTGGCCGTGTTGTTTAATTTTTTAATAATTTGTGGTAATTTGTTACAGTAGCCATTGGAAACAAATACACAAGGCAACTGGATAAATAATGCTGACTAAAGAACTCTTTTGCAGTAAATGAATGACTATGCTATGAGAGTACCAGACTAATGCACTGATATCTTTATAATTCTTTTTATTACTGATGTGCTATGATTTTCTTTCCTTTAACCAGTAGCTTCAGATGGGGGTAAGGGATGCATTATTCTGCCACTGCATCCTGTCTTCTGCTCACCTGCTGGGGGCAGAAAGTGAGGCTGAGTGGGAAAAGAAACAAGATCTTTATACAAGCAGATCTTTGTAGAAACAAATATGTCGCACCGTATATGCAGACCGGGGCTCCCTACTGGATACTTGGTGGAAAACAGGGCAGGCATGGCCAGAAACCAAACTAAACCAAGTTTGTCATTTCTCTTAACTGGGCAAATCTAAAATACTGTATTCTGTATTTTAACCTAATATGATGTTTCTACCTTGATGTTTCAAACACAATTTTTACATGTAAATATGTACAGTGCCTGTCCAATCCATAGTTATATATGTTGGTTCTCTGCTCATAAAGGAAGACAAGGAACAGGCAGAAGCTGTCAAGGGAGATTCTCAGGAAGCATTAAGGTAAGCTGTAGGGAGTTCTCAATTGATACAAGATCTGGGAAGAAAGACAGGGTTGGTAAGAGAGCAGTACAGAAGTGTGCTAAAAAGTGCTTTTGTGGAGCAGGGAACAGATTTGGGTTTGCTACCTTAGTAGTGTGGCATGATTTTATTCTTAAACTCTCTGATCCTTCATTCCCTCATCTTTAAAATGGGCCCAGTAATACCTATTTTACAGTATTGTTGAGAAGAGTAAATGATAACATGCTTGTAAAGAGGCCAGGGCAGTGTCTGGTATGCAGTGGATTCAAGACATGTTCATTTCTTTCCCATGATTCCTTTTTCTTATTGATATTATTGCAAATTATGTGTATTATTATGATATATCAAAACATTTAACAAAAATCAACTAGCATAAAACAACTAATATATCAAGGAAAAAAATGAGAAGGAACAGTAATTTATAACCTCTAAAATTTAAGGTTGCTGGAATGTTTTGTTCTGTATTTTCTCAATTTGTGCAATGGCAAGGTTAATTCACGAGAAACCTTTTTTTTGAATTATTTAAATGCCTGGTGATGAGAATAACACACAGAGAGTCTTGTGTGATGTGAGAGGATTATTGATTAACTCAGCTCACAGGTTCCAAGTAGCCAGTAATATATATTAATGTATCAATAATTCAGAGCAATTCGAGTTTTTTGCTGTTGCTGAAACCACATTCACAATTGAACCACGTGAGCCAGCAAACAATTGTTAGAACAGTACAAGTTGGTATTTCTCTTTCAGCCTTGGCTACCTTTGCAATGAACTCCACAAAACATAGTTTTCATATCAAATGGCAAATGTGGGCCATATTAGTGACACTCAAGCACTCAATAAGTATTTGCCAGATGAATGAAAACCTCATAAGGCAGTAGTGAAAAATGGCTAAAGTATTTCAGAAAATCAACTTGGAAAGAAAATCCTAATAAATTCAGTGCTCTCAGGTTCAAATATAATTATGAGGTAAATAGTCTTTATAACCAGAATGAGCATGGGGCAGAGAATAGTGAATAATGTTGATCAACACCTGAAAACTTCACAGTTCACAGATAAATTGATTAACTCTTATCTCACAGTCAGGACTCCCAAATTGACTGCCAGCATTCCATAAACAATTCCTAAATGCAAAGGTAATACCGTTTGGTTGAATTAGCATTTTCAGTTGAGAAAAGAATAAAAAACTGAAATTGAAAGGGAACTGACTTTCATTTTTTTGGCAAAGGAAATCTCAGGCAAATAATTATTTCATTTTAAAAGAAAAAGCATATATTTTTTCACGCTTTTATATCAATGTGCATGCAAAGAAACTGTATTTAGTTTATAACCTATAGTTGTGACTGATAGTTTATAACCTATAGTTTAAATAACCTGGTTGTTATTAATGAAATAAATCGCATGCATTTTCAATGTTGGAATATTGTAATAATCATGTCATCTTAAGACTGTAGAATTAAGTAAACCGAAGTAACACTTGCAGACTTGAGTAATTCATGTTGAATCATTTTACTTGATCAGTGTTTTCATGATGGGCAGATTCAACTGAAATGATTATAAGTGTATTGGCGTATGTTCAGTTTAGAAACGAAACATCCATCATCAGAACTTTGCATTTAGCAAAGCTTCTAGTTTTATTTTAATGAGGAGGAAAAAAATGCGGAGAGTACCCTAAATTAGGCAGCACTCAAATTTTCTCAGGGCAAAAACAACAACAAAGATTACCACCCTGTCTTGGGGGTGGGGGAGGGGAGGGCAGGGATTTTAGGAACTTGGTTCTCAGCTATGAGGAAAGGCTTCTGGACTTGTCCATCACAGAAACAAGAGCTGTCTGCCACTTCTCTCTTCTCCACACAGCCCCCAACTCCAAACACACCTCTCAGAAGGACTTTTGTAGCTTGCTTAAGGGATGATTTGCCTCAGACGGAATCAATATATTTCTAAACTCTTCAGGCTCAAGTTTGCCAGGATATGATAAAATGATATATTTATATGTGTGTGTGTACACATATACATTTTAAATACATAAGTAGTATAAATAATGTATTCTATATGTATCTTCGCACAAGTATGAAAGTCGGTTCTAGAAATAATAGAATGGAAATTGGGAGTAAGAAGCAACATTTGCCCAAGAAGGCTGTGTGTATGAGCTGATTCTTTGGAAATGTTGAAGGAAAAATGTACCTATTCTTTCTGACTCTAGGGCAGGTTCCTCATTTATTCTTTCCAATTAGAACACCGCTGCATACAGATAGAGAATATAAAGTTCTTCAAATTCCATTTTCCTCACTTGAGTGTGAACACTCTCCCCTTCTTTCACACTGTCTCGAACTTGTGCTCGGGACTACTCGGTTTATGAACAGTGGCTTAGGACTCAACAGCTCTTGTTACAAAACAGATGATACAACGGCAAAAATACATTCTCACAGGAAACAGACAATTGAAAAATTTCCCGAAGGACCCAGTTTTTCTCTCATTCCCCTGAAGTTGTACCCCACAAACTAATCAAATTTAGATAGAAATGCTTTAAAGATCCGAGTATCCGATATACAGGTGAATTCCTCTATGGGGTATAGCTTCTGCGTGGGCGTGCGTTTTGTTTAAGTCAATTGCTCAGAAGTGATGCTAAGCGAGTTTGGGAAAAGGAAAATGGTCCTGTGGCTACCAGCCCTTTGTGCCTGAAACAGCGCGGTCCTCATACACCAGACAGAGACAATGCGAGATGTCCCCAGAGTCGCTCACCAACTTCCCTCCCTTCTGACCCCTGAGCTTCAATAAAGCAATTACAGTAGCATCCCAGAGCAGTAGAGAACAAAGTGAGCCTTACCAGTTTCTCATAGCGTGGACGAAAGGAAACAACCCCCCAGCTGCTCTAGGCCACGCAAGTCGGTCTCAGACTCACTTGACTGAGGGGACTCTGAAAGCTGAAGTCTTCCTTCCCTCTGTTCGGTTTCTCCCCAGCAACCTCTCCCAGGATTTTTCTCACAAAGCACTCCCCTATTCTCTAATCCTCTCACAAGGAAAACCAGCACACACAGCAAATGACTTCTGCAGAAGCGCCTCTCCTGGGGAGTGAGGAGGGAGAGGATGGAAGGGGGGTGTTTGCTGGCATTCATCCCTGCCAGGCGAATCCTCTGAGGCATGGATCCTGGCCCTCTGGACTCCTCATCCACCGGAATACGACAGGTCATGGCGAGGCACGGAGGTCTGCATTTGCTTCTTCCTGTATCTCCAAACCCTGGTCACTATCCCTTAGCGATGGGAGAGGGGACACCTCAGCTTCAAACTTCATCTGAATCTTATGCCTCTTTATACTCCCTCCCAGAACAGAGTAATTCCAAACGAGTTATGTAGAAATAAGCTAGACGCTTCCCAAATCTATCTGGCACCTCATTTTAAGAGCCCTTGACAATTTATAGCAGCTGCTTGATTTTAACTCATCCAGAAACTGAAAATAGATTGAAAACATCAAGAAAAGGTGGAATATCAAATACAAAAAAGTGATGGATATGTACTATCAAACATCTGGAAAATTACTGTCTGTATGAAAATTCATTTTTTAAGAAAATCATGTTTTAAAAATACCAAATAAAATTGCTAAGTTGTAAGGCATGACCTTCTTTTTTTAATATACGAATTTTACGTTATCTTCCCAGGACAGGATTCACACTTGCATTTGAAAATAATATTCACACTTTATAAATTCAAATCCTCTTCTAACTTAAGACAAATATCTTACCTATATTCCAGATATGCCATAATCAATCTGGAATTCCCCCTTTCCCCTCTTGTTTTTAAAAAGAAGACTTACCTTTTTATTACGTCATTTAAAACCCTGAAATGAATAAATCACAGTGGAGACAAGCAGATGGCAGACCTCTACATTTTGCAATGAGGGCTGTCTGCCTTGGAGTCATTATTTCTAAGGAGATGCTGCTGCCTGTGTTAGGCGGCATGCCATTTGGGCCTTTGAAACAAAATGAATCGGCTTCACACCACCAGCTCCACTACATACTAACACTTCAGAATACCCAAACTGGGGCTTGCTGCCTCTTTCCGTAGTGACCCTGCATAGAATCAGAGGTGACGGTTTGATGGATGAATTTCCCAAGAGACAATACAATCTGTGACATCACAGTTTTGGCCGCACCCCCTACCCCAGGCCCCTGTCCTGCCTTTTTCCAGAAAAAAAAAAAATTGCCTCTGCTTGGTGACAGTGCCATCTCAATAGCAAAAATGTGTCTGAGGTGCATAGAAAATGCTATAACTTATCTGTCTTTCTTAACATCAGTTTTCTGATTTCCCTTTGCTGGAGTAATGGGAGTAGGATGAGATGAATGTTCTAGGCAGAGAATTCAGACAAAACCAAACAAAAGCACAGAAATCAATATTCTAAAAAGTTTGTAACCTGATAGCAGAATAATAACCTTCAAAAGGAGCACTACTAAACACTAGCTCAGTGATACTAATGTCTTTGTTATATGCAATTTAAGACATGTTACAACAAAATTATATGTAAGCAATTGCAAAAATATTTAAAGTGTCTATGTAATGAGTTTCAGCTTTACTAGAACTCGTTTAGCATCATAATTTTCTTGATATAAAATAGTTTCCTTTTCCTCCTTTTCCTTGGTCATTTTGCTCCACTCTCAGTTGTTCTCTGTACCAGTACCTGCCACCGGTCTTAACATTTAAAATAATACCTGGATAATCCATTTGAACTTTGGATACAAACTTACTTGTAAATGAAAGCTCTGATATCTTTCTAACTCTCACCATCACCTCTATCCTTTTCACCTACTTTCATCTCACATGTCCAGTACAAGGAGAGTAACAAAATCTAGAAGATATTTATGTTTGTATCTATAGCTACACCTATATTTCTCTATGATCAATACATCTATCTACATAAAAATTTTTTTAAAACGTTTGCATGGCAAAATAAAGCATCATAAATCAAGTCAAAAGAAATGATGAACTGGGCCAGAGGGCCTATCTCCTTCATGTTTAATGAGTGCCTAAACTTTGAAAACAGAAAAACCTACCACCCAAAAGAAAAATGGGCAAAGGTTATGAAACAAAAGGAGACATATACTTGGTCTTTAAATGCATGGAAAGGTGTTCTCACTTGCGATAAAATCAATGTAAATGAAAACTACACCAAAGTATCATTTCTTGCCTGTCAGAGTGGACTAAATCCAAAGGTTTGGCTCATACACCATTGATGAGGTTTTGGGGAAATGGGCACTTTCATAGGTTGCTGCTGGGAGTATAATATACTAACACCAATCTGGGGTGGTGTGAGAGAGATTTGGCAATCTAACAGATTTATAGATGCATGGACCCTTCCTCTCAACAATCTCATTTCTAGGCACCTATTCTACACAATCACCAGGAAAAGCAACAAATGTCGTATTTTCAAGCAATACAAGGAAACCACACAAATGGGCAGCAGTAGATTGACTAATCTGTGGCATATCTATATAGAGAAGTACTATGCAATGGCAGGAAGGAGTGTCAGAGCTCTATGTACTAATATGGACAGATGCCAGGTAATGAAAACAAAGTGCTGAAGAGGGCATGGGGCTGAGGGAATAAGCGAGTTGCAGTGGTAGGATGAAAAGTCTATATATGCATAGGCTTGTATTTGCAAAAACAGGAACTGTGGAAGGATCAGTAGGCATCTAATAAAGATAGTTTTTTATAGGGGAAGGGAAGGAACGTGGTTAAAAGGGCAGAAATAGATATGAGATTCCTGTGTGTTTACTCACTCCCTTATGTCAGGGATGGGCAAACTATGGCCTGAGGGCCAAATCAATCCTTTGCCTGTTTGTATAAATAAAGGTTTATTAGAACACAGCCATGGTCGTTCATTTGCATATTGCCCATGGCTGTGTTTATTCAGCAGTGGCAATGTTGAGTAGTTGCAGTATTGAACCACTTGGTCCACAGAGCTGAAAAAGTTTACTCTCTGGCCCATTCCACAAAAAAATTGTTGACCCCTATGCTGTGTAATGAGTTTTAGCATAAGTAAAAAGACAAACTGAAAAGGATGGGATAGACTTCCGTAGTTTCTACTTTAAAAGATCTTAAGTAGAGTCCTGGCTGTCTCTGCCTCATTACTTAGCTTTCTTGAACTTGCTTTCTTCACCTACAAAGTGATGAAAGTAATGCCGACCCCCTGGTTTTGTTATGAAGATTAAATGAAACAATGAAAACAAATGTGAAAGCACCTTGTGAACTACTATTATACAAACCTCAGATATTAGTATTATTAATATTTTTTGATGGGAAGGTGACAGGTAATACACACACGTAATTAGTGAAGATTTAGAATAGCCATGGCACTTTGCAGCACTTAATGCAAAAGCATTACCTTGAAAGCTGTCTCTGCATTTTAAAGCAACAGTTGTATCAGCTATGGTCACACAGCAACTCAGCTCTTCCTATTCTCCACAACCAGGTAAGCCATTGTATCTGCTCATCTGACAACACTGATTCAGAGGTAAAACCCTACTCAGGACAGGGTCTTCAGACTGCAATAGAATTATTTAGCCTTCAGAAAGCTAAAGAGAAATGTCTAGGCTTGAAGATATGTATCTTTAAGTTCTCGAAGTTAAAATTCATCAGATAAAGTTATCTTACCATGAAGAGGGGTATATTAGTGACCAAGGGTATTTGGGAAACATCTGGGGATTATATCCGACAAATATGGCAGCAGACTTCAGTAAGACTTTCATCCTTGAAATTCATGATTGCATAATCACTTTTAAAAAATTTAAATGTTTGAACATATTATCTTTAACTAAAAGCCAGAACTTTCTTTTTTGATAGAATTACCAGTGGGGTTTTTTTTTTCTGCACTCGGTGATCTTTCCTTTTCAGTCATAGAATTTGTAATGATTGATTTTGCCATTGCATTTTATGTTTAACTATTTTTGAGCCATACATATCTGTGAGCTACTAAACTACATTAAATTGAACTGCTCAAAGCTCACATCAAAGTCCTTTAAAATATTCATATCCTTTGGCCTGCGGTTCTACTTCTGGGAAATATTGAGGAAATAAGGCAGCCAGTCACGGTGGCTTGTGTTTATAATCCTAGCACTTTGGGAGGCTGAGGTGAGCAGACTGCTTGAGCTCAGCAGTTCAAGACCAGCCTAGGCAACATGGTGAAACCCCATCACTACCAAAAATAAAAATAAAAAAATTCACTGGGTGTGGTGGCGCAGGCGGTACTTAGCAGGCTGAAGTGGGAGGATGGCTTGCGCCTGGGAGTTGAAGGTTGCAGTGAGTTGAGATTGTGCCACTGCACTTCAGCCTGGGTGATAGAGCCAGACCCTGTCTCAATAATAATAATAATGCCACACACACTATTGTGTTCACAGATGTATATATGTGTGTGTGTGTGTGTGTGTGTGTGATGTTTGTATTAAAAAGCAACAACAGCAACATCAAAACTCTTTGTGACAATATAAATGTCCAAAATTAAGGAATTTGTTACAAAAATTGTGATATGATCATTCAAAGGCCTATTGCTATTCCTGTTATGTACTGCTGCATAACAAAACATCTGGATACTTAGTGGCCTAAAACAAGCCACCTGTATTTTGCCCACAAGTCTGTGATTTTGGAAGGGCTCAGTGGGTACAGCCACTTCTGCCCTATTTGGCATCAGCTGCTGTGGCTTGAAGGCTAGAGGCTGCAGTCATTTGGAGACTCACTCATTGCATGGCTGACAGTTGATGATGGCTGTTGCCCGAGACCTCAGTAGGAGCTGTCAGCTGGAACATCTCTACACAGATTCTCTGTGTGGCTTGGGCTCCATCACAACATGCTGGCTGGGTTCTAAGGGTGAATGTTCTAAGAGAGAGCTAGGCAGAAGTCATAGCACCTTTTATAGTCTCTCTTGGAAATCACATGGTGTCACTGCTGGACCACGGCAGTCATAAAACTTCACCCATGTTCAAGGTAAGAGGCCATAGATTCTACCTCTTGGTGGGGCATGGTGAGATTCAGAAAGTATGGGGGGATGAATGGAAAGATTGCTGTCGTCATCTTGGAGATTACAATCACTTGTAATTATGCAATCATTAAAATGATATGCCACATACAAATTTATTGACATGAAAGGACATTCAGATGATAGTGGATACTGACCTGGCAGTGTAGCAAATATGGTGCCATCCAGTAGAAATAACACTGGCACTTAATAAATACTCAATAAACATTTGTTGAATAAACCTTTGTGTAAAAACAAATACTATTTTTTTGTTTGTGTCTATACTGAAAACATTCTGTGAGAAGCTACATCAAAATATTAATATTGGCTGGGCATGGTGGCTCATGCCTGTAATTCCAGCACTTTGGGAGATGGAGGTGGAAGGGCTTGAGTCCAGGAGTTCAAGACCAGCCTGAGCAACATGAGACCCTATCTTAAAAAAATGTTAATATTGGTTATATTTCTGTGATGGGATTGCAATTGAACATTTTAAAGATAGTGAGTTTATAATATTCTTATACTAAATGTGCATAGAAAATTAAAATGTATTTCAAAATGAACCTCAGAGGACAATAACCTGAGTTGATTGTCAGAAAGGCTGACCTAATTTCTTTTTTTTTCCTTTCTTTTTTTTTTAAAGATAATTGAAAGCTAATTAGAATGCTCCCTGGCAAAGCACTTTTTCTTTTTTCTGCTTGTGGGAAGAATTTATTGTTCAGCTATCTGTAATTATTTAATTGCTGCAAACTGTTTAAGAGATGTAAAAATAAAAATTTTCTTTTTCATTTGTGTAACACAAGAGCACCAGCAACATAAAATGCATTTAAAAAGATAGCTCATTGAAATAAATACAATTTGACTGCAAATTAGTCATACCTCAGTGAGAATAACAATAATAAACTCACATTTAAAAGAATGAATTAGCAGTGAATTAGCAATGAATTTTCAAGGAATTGAAAAAGTTCAATGGAGACCAGGATATCAGAAAAGAAAAAGTGTGGTGTTGATGTAATGTTCTATGCTGTACTCTCACTACCTTTTACCTGAACATTAATATTTTAAAAATATATTAAAATACAACTTATTTTTGGAAGCAAAATTGCTAACTTCTCATATAACAATACTTTGAAAGTGCTTTTTTAACCAGCATCTTAGAAGTGATATACGGACAAATTTGAATGTCGGATTACCTCTTCTGGTAAGAGAGCAATCCATAGGCAGAGTGTCAAATCTGGGGCATTGGATAGAAGTTGATTAAACACACAGTCCTAAAATAATGAGAGTGATTTGTGACAATAGAAGGAGAATATAGCTTTAACTGAACTTAATAGACTAGTTTAACAGTAGTCAGCCTTTAGTCAACTTGGGCATACTGTGTTCAATTGTAGCCATTTTCTCTTCCTTGATCTCAACTGAAATCTCTAATACTTCAGCCCTTGAAAGGTCACTCCTCTGACAGAATGCATGGATGAACTCAGCCCTGATTCACTAGAAACAAAAAGTGTCACTTCATTTCTATCAACTCTTAATGACAGAATCATTAACATCTGGCCTGGCATGGTGGCTCACACCTGTAATCCCAGCACTTTGGGAGGCTAAGGCAGGAGAGTAGCTTGAGGCCAGGAGTTTGATATCAGTCTGGCAATACAGTGAGCCCTGTCTCTACAAAAAAATTAAAAATTAGCTGAGTGTGGCATGCACCTGTAGTCCCAGCTACTTGGGAGGCTAAGGTGGGAGGATCACTTGAGCTCAGGAGGTCAAGGCTGCAGTGAGGTATGATCGTGCTGCTGCACTCTAGCCTGGGCAAAACAGTGAGATTTTGACTTAAAAAAAAAATGAATAACATCCCAAATAAACACCGTACCTCTTGTTTCTGGAAGCTAAAGTCTCTGGTCCTCCTCTTTGGATTTGGATCTTCTCTCATTATTCAATTAAATATCATGTGCACAGACACATAAACACACATAGTAGACTTGATTCATCTAAACAATCACTCAATTGAAAACTTTATCTTTCACAAGCAAGTACTCAGTGATTTGACATGTGCTTGCAGGAGTTGAAGACTAAGTTTCAGCCACTCTGGAAGGGCAGGAGATGATCTACAGAGAAGGAATTGCATGCCATCTTTTTTTTTTTTTTTTTTTTTTTCTGAGACACGGTCTCAGGCTGGAGTACAGTGGCATGATGTTGACTCACTGCAACCTCTGCCTCCTTGTTTCAAGCAATTCTCCTGCCTCAGCCTCCTGAGTAGCTGGGACTACAGGTGTGTGTCACCACGCCTGGCTAATTTTTGTATTTTTATTAGAGACAGGGTTTCACCATGTTGGTCAGGCTGGTCTCAAACTCCTGACCTCAAGTGATCCACCTGCCTTGGCCTCCCAAAGAGCTCGGATTATAGGCGTAAGCCACTGTGCCTGGCAGCACTTTATCCTTTTAAAAAGATTTTGTTTCGTTTTGGCTCTTTAAGTTTGTAAGTTCACTGCTTTAAGTAATAAATGCTCAATGTAGAAAATGTGGATATTAAAAGATCTAAGAATAAAAATCACTCATAACTAAAAAATGAAGTGATAGCCACTATTAACAGATTGATACACATATAGACAGAGATAAAAGTCAACTAGTTGGGTGTATACTGGAGGTGTATATATTTTTAAATTGTGACTTCTAAGTGTCATTACTTTGGAATCTTTAACAACTTTATTAAGGTAAAATTTGCATATTATAAAATTAACCTATTTAAAATGACTTTTAGTAAATTTGACAAGTTATGTAGCCATCATGAAAATTCAGGTTTTCAGCACCTAATAAGACCCCTTATGCCTATTTACGGTAAATTCCTGTTCCCACCCTAAGCCCCAGACAACTCCTTCCTGTCTCTATAGATTTGTTTTTCTGGATATTTCATATAAATGGAATCATAGTCTTCTGTGTTTGCCTTCTTTCACTAAATTGTTTTTGAACTTCATCCATGTTGTAACATGTATTATTACTCCTTTAGCATTTATTGCTACATAGTATTCTATTATATAGATATGCCACAATTTCTATCTTTTTTAAACTAAATATTATGTCATGAATACTTTGTTATTAAAATTTCATGTAAATTCCCATTTCATTGGTCATAATAGTTCATTATACTATAAATTATTAATATTTTTCTTTTGCTGTGTATTTACTATCATTGGGACTCAGAAAACAATACCCCAAAATGAAGATCTCAGAAGCAAAAGTTTCTCTGACTGTCTCCTGCCCTTCTGTCTCTCAGTCCCATTCTCCCTTGAGGCTCGCCATAGAATCTAGAATCCTTCTTCCCCAAGGCGGATCATAGAAACCATAACTGCTTTTCCCTAAAGCCAGCCATAAAATCTAAAAATATCACTCTAACTTTCCCTCTACCTTAGCTGTTTAAAAACTGGCTATAACGAAATTCCCTGACATACCTTGTTTGTATGTCATGACACCCACATTCCAGAGAGGGTCTTGCCCTACACCCATAAAGAAGGAACGTTGCTCAGATAGGCCAAGAAGAATCTAGACAGACAGGCCTTGCTGTGTTTCCCCACTCAGTCTTAGAACAGGTCCTTTTAGTCCAACCCTATTTTTACACGCTGTCCATGCTTTGTTGAATCTAAGCATAAAAATGATTAATTACCTTTGTATCTTTGGGCCTTCATTCTGAAGGCTCCCATTTGTACACATTAAATAAATTTGTGTGCCTTTTCTCCAATTAATCTGTCTTTTGTGAGTTGATTTTTCCAGTGAAACTTCAGGGATCCCCTCAGCTCCTACACCCCACACACTCGTACACACACACACACACACACACACACGTGTGTATGCGTGCACACTTACCCCTACCTGTGTAGTACAAGATGGAAAGTAATAGGGTGGGATGCAGAGACACAAATCCAAAATATAGGTTTCTATCCAGTGGACCAGTGGATGAGAAGGTTTGTCTTTAACAAGGATGTGCCTGTACCTCACACAGTTTCATGAGAATGTGAGCCATGTGGGAATCTGGTGAATGTGAAGATTCTGATCCTGTGGGTCTTGGGCACTGGGGTGTGAGTCACTGTCATCACCGTGGCTCAGAGCCTGTGATCTTGAGAGCTGATGGTGGTGCTGACCATCCCTCTGCGGAAGAGGGTTTGGTGTTACCATTAACCCTTAAGGCTGGGGTATGCTGGTTGGGAAGGGGGCTTTGTCTAAGGAGTTGAGGGTCAATGGATTAGCTTCCACCTTCTTCATCTCTTGTATGTCCAAGAGGCTAGGCTTCGTCATCACCAATATCTTTTGCATAGATCTAGTGTTGGTCAACATTGTTGACTCACTTCCAGGTTTACTGAGACCAGCAGCTTCCCACATACATTGATTACCTTTCTTATGCCCACAACACAGCCCCCACAGATGTAAAACTATGATCAAATAAAATTGTATGCCTTTTCTCCTATTAATCTGCCTCATATCTGAAATTTTCAGCAACCCCCCACAGGGCAATGGGAAAGCTTTCCCTTAGTCCTGACACTATTATAAACAATACTTTGTTGTTGCAGATTGAGTTCTCCAGAAACAGATGCTGAGGTGGAATTTGGGGTGAAGATATTTACTAGAGATTCACACCAGTAAAAAGAAGGGGGAAGAAGCAAGATTGGGCAGAGAAAGAAGCCAAACTGTAATCCAGGCCCTACAAATCCTTTCACAACCTGGCTGAGAGCTCTGCAACAAGCATTGCAGATCAGAATTGTCTCATGTGGGATACAGATGGTTGCGTTTTTATATCCTTGTCTTTCTCAGGCATCAGACGCAGGATGCTCTAGGGAGAAAGGAACATTGGATGAAGTGACTCTCTATAGCTGTGCAGCCCCTGAGCTGTGACCTCATGGGTGGAGGTGTCTGTGGACCCCATTCCAGGAGGAAGATAGCAAGTCCTTCCTTGGAAGAGGATCTTGGCAGTGCATCTTTGTGTTTGCCCAACCCTTGGAGTTGCCCATCTAATATCCACTGTTACCTTTATTCTGACTAACAGAACACCCAAATTTCATTTGCAGTTCCAATGTTTTACATATTCTCTTCCCTGGCCTCCTTAAAAGATAGGAAGGACCAAGTAACATAGTTGGGCCAAATAGAGCGATAAATTTCTAGATAATTTTATCTGAACAAGATAATTTTATCAATAAAAAAGATAAAACTTCCCAAGGATGAGTCTTTTGTATCTCAAATTTCTCCCTTTTTCCTGCCTGGAACTTGAAACTATGAAGACAAAAATCAGCCTAAAGAAGGCAGGGCAAGGAGCTACCTGGATGATTTTCGCAAACATCTGTATCAGCTTGGGACTTCCAAATGCCTGGCTTCTTCTTGCATGAGAAAAATACCCACCCCTCAACTTCCACCTCCAACTCCTTTTGGTTAATTCAGTAGAGTAGGGTTTCTGTTACACGCAGCCAAATGTAGTCCTGTCTGGAACAATATGCTAAATATGTTAGTATATACAGTAGATGTGCATTTGTGATTATTTCTTTCAGAGTGAGTCCAAGTGAGAATGGTGAGTCAAAATATTTTTAAAGTTCTTTGTGCCTACTATAAAAGCTTTACAGGAGGTTTTTACAAATGTATATTTTAATCAGTAGGACATGAGATTTTCTTACTGAATTATGCCAACATTAAACATTTTTTAAAAAGACAAGGTCTTGTTCTGTCACCCAGACTGGAGTGCAGTGGCAGGATCATGGCTCACTGCAGCCTTGATCTCCTGGACTCAAGCAATCCTCCCACCTCAGCCTTCTGAGTAGCTGGGACCACAGGTGCTTGCCACTATGCCTCACCATTTTTTTCTATTTTTTGTAGAGATGGGGTCTCCTTATGTTGCCCATGCTGGTCTTGAACTCCTGGACTCAAATGATCCTTCTCTCATCAGTTTCTCAGAGTGCAAGGATTACAGTCATGAGCCACTGCACCCAGCCAATATTTTTCTTTCTTTTTGAGATGAGATCTTGTTATATTGCCTAGGCTGGTCTCAAACTTTTGGCCTCAAGTGATCTTCCCAACTCCTCCTAAGTAGCTGGGATTACAGATGTGAGGCACGTGCTGGCTAAACATTTTTTTAAAAATCTCTTTTATCAGGAGAAAGATGACAGAATTATATCCTTAAATGTATATATTTTGATAATTTATGAGGTTGTAAAATATTTTTATTTACTTTTTTATAAATTAGCTATTCAAAAGTCTTTATTCCCATTTTTGTAACCAGTGTTTTGGTACTTTCCTTATTAGTTTGAGCTCTTTATATAAGGATATTACTTTTGTCCTATTTCTGACAAATATTTTCCTCCTCTTTGTTGCTTGCCTTTTAATTTCATTCTTTATATTTTTTATCTTTCAGATGGCAGAAAATTATGTTCACAAATATAGCATCAACTATTTTGTTATGTTGTCAACTGCACTCACACCTAGACCATCCTTCCATATTTAGTGACCAAAGAAATGTACAAATCAATTTTTATCTTTTAAAAATAGTTTTGCTTTTTTTCATTTGATTATTGAATTTATCTTTAATTAGTCTGTGGCATGAGGTGAGATTCCATTTTTTTTTCTCAAACAGCCAATTTTCTTCATACCCGTATGTTGAGTAATCTGATGGTATATGTCAAATTCATATCGTGTATTATAGAAGAGACAATGCCATATGTTAAGCAAATCCCTGTCTCTTTCCCACCTTGGCACATATGAATTGAGAAAAGAAAAAGTTCAGAACAGTCTGAGCTATGTGAGGTCTGTAAAATTTATCAAGCCATACATTGTTCTGTGCATCACAAAAATATCTATCCTCTGGCTTTTTACTGAAAAAGCTTGTTAACCTCTGGCCTAGTCTGTATTTCTCTATCTTCATTTGGTGGATGGATGTCGAGTATCCAGCAGACGATTTTGAGGATCTAGCAGGATAAAGAGCCACTAGATGGAGGGAATCTGTGCCCCATTTGACAGAATGGAACAAAGTCCCCTAATGAGCTCACTGGATTATAATTAGATAATGTTACACCACTGAGGCCTTCAGACTTACATGCATTAATCATCTGTATCTGTATTTAGTCCATTCTCACACTGCTATAAAGAACTACCTGAGACTGGGTAATTTACAAAGAAAAGAGGTTTAATTGACTCACAGTTCTGCATGGCTGGGGAGGCCTCAGGAAACTTATAATCATGGTGTAACGCAAAAAGAAAGCAAGAACCTTCATCACATGTTGGAGAAAGAGAAAGAGAGGGCAAACTGGGAAGTGTCACACTTTAAAACCATCAGATCTTGTGAGAATTCACTTGCTATCACAATAATAGCACAGGAGAAATCCACCCCATGATCCACCTTCACCTCCTACCAGCTCCCTCCCCTGACATGTGGGGATTACAATTTGACATTAGATTTGGGTGGGGACACAGAGCCAAACCACATCAATATCTATGTATATTTATACCTATGTTTATATCTATACCTACACCAAAACTTATGTCCACACCTATATATCCATATCCATACCTAAATCTCTATCTACCTGTCTAGTTTTCTTCTGGGCTTTGCATTCTAGTCTTGCAATATCACCATGTTTCAAATGTTGTAGCTTTTTTTTTTTTTACCTCTTCCTCTCCCTCTCCCCTTCCAAATGTAGATTTACAGTGCCTCTTCATATGGTAGGGCCAAGCTCCTCCTTCTTATACTTTTTTCCCCCACTTTTATTGTCTTGCTTACATGTCAATCCTTTTGGCCTAATTTTAGGATCATTTTGTCAATATCTGGAAAGAATTTCATTGAAATTGCTTTAACAGAATTTAATTAGAGAATTAGGCTAAATCCTAAAAGACAAGTAGTCTTTATAGACAGAGAAAATAACATGTGTAAAAACTTGGAGTGTCCAGGAAACAGGAAATTTGGAGTGCTTGTTAACTCCTGGATTCATGGCATATCTAAGGAGTGACAGGAAATGAGGGTCAGGGTGGGTAGGAGGCAAGTTATGACAATAACAACAACAATGACAACCTTCAGTTAGACTTTCAGCTAACTGTAATCAAGATGCTGAGAGCTGTTTAAGCATTACTTCTGTTAATCCTTCCCAAATGTCTATGAGGACAACACGATTTGCAACTCCACTTGACAAAGGAGACTTGGGCTTTGAGGTGTTAAGTAGCTGGCTAGAGATCCCTTAGCTAGCAAGTGGTAGAGTCAATTACAATGCAAGTCAGCCTGACTTCAAAAAGCCATATTTGCAAACCAGGCTAAAATGTTTCCAATGCATCATATATGCAGAAACAAGCCATTGAAAGATTATAAGAAAAGAATTGCAAGAAGAGATTTGCACTTCGTAATGATAAGGCTGTTAGCATTATCCTTCTAAAATATGAATTCAAGAAACTAGTTTTAATGGTGGCTACTTTAGCAGCATCATATTCCTACTGCTTGTATAACTGAAATTTGAATGACCAAGGCTTACCATCGCCTTCAGTCCTAAAGTATGTGGTTACCCAGCATTCAGTCAGACTTCCCCCTCAAACCACTTATTACATTTGATGTGAAGTCTACTCCTTGGGTTCAGGTCCTGTGTGATCTTGGGAGAGTCACTGTACCTCTTGGTGCCTCAGTTTCCTCACCTGCATAGTCAGAGGGAGGGACTAGAGATCTGTAAGGCAGTTTTCCCAAGTACTGCTCCATATCAAAGGACTCCCTGGACTATATTGAAATGGGCAAAATAAGAACCATATACAAAGTTGTTCTTGGGAGACAATTTATTCAATGGAAAGACTCTCTTTTATTCTGGGATTGTACCAGTTCTACTTTTGTGTTGTTAGATATTCTTTTTAGTGCTTTAAAATAATGGTGATAGTGGATGGCATCTCTGTCTGTGATGGCTTTTACTGGAATCTGTACCACTGTCGCCCTGTGATTTAACTCACAGGCCCAGGATCCTCATGAGTGTGGGAACCACATTCTGGCAATCTTCTAACACAATATTTTAGCTCAGTGCTGTCTAATAGAAATAAAATGTGAGCCATATACAGCATTTCAAATTCTTTAGTGGCCACATTATAAAAGTAGGAAGAAACATGAAATTAACTTTAATGGTGTATTTTATTTTATTTAAATCAATATATCCATAATACAATGATTCCAACATGTAGTGAATATAAAAATTTTTCATGGGCTGGGTGCAGTGGCTCACACTTGTAATCCCAGCACTTGGGAGACTGAGGCAGCCAGATCACCTGAGGTCAGGAGGTCGAGACCAGCCTGGCCAACACGGTAAAACCCTGTCTCTACTAAAAATAAAAACAAAATTAGCTGGGTGTGGTGGTGGGTGTCTATAATCCCAGCTACTTGAGAGGCTGAGAAATGAGAATCCCTTGAACCCAGGAGGCAGAAGTTGCAGAGAGCTGAGACCATGACATTGCACTCCAGCCTGGGCAACAAGAATGAGACTCTGTCTCAAAAAAAAAAAAACAGAAAAAAACCATGATGTACTTTAAATTCTTTTTTATGTAGTAAGTCTTTGAAATCTGGTGTGTATTTCATGCTTACAACACATCTCACATTGAACGCTCTATATTTCACATACTCCATAGTTATGTGTAGCTAGGTGTTACCATATTGAACAGGTCAAGTCTAGAATTATAATTCTGAAAAGGGTGTAGCTTTAGGCATATTATGGTGGTTTTTATATGGCTCACCTTCAACATGGTTTTTCCCAGAGCTTCGTATTTCTTTCCCCTTCAGTCTTTAGTTGACTGAGACAAAAGGATAGTTCAGGGGTAAATGAATCAACACTTCTGCCCCAATGGTGAGGTAGAAACTGAATTCACTATTCCTTCCCACCAACTCTTCCTCCAACCTGACTTCCTAATCTCTAACTATCCTGTTTCAAGTTGTTTAAATATTCCATTATTTTCCTGCCCTTAAATTTCTATGATGCTCCCTCTGATCGATTTGTTTATAAAAAATAAATTTTGTAAGAAAGCTGCTGGGATTATAAGCAAGAGTCACTGCGCCTGATCCTTAACTTTCACATTATTATTTTGTTGACATCCAGAGGAATCCTTTAAAATAAGGATGATGTATATATAAGTTCTACCTTTGGAGAAAGAAACTTATACTTAGAGAGGCTAAATGACTATCAAATATACATGGCTTAAGTACATCTATTTTTAGGACTAGACATGTTGATATTTAAAATCTGAATAAGTATTACCATGTATGTATGTGTGTGTGCTTGTGGGATACTTATCTTTGGTTGATACCTCCCACAAATATTTATCAAGTGTCTATTATGTGCTAGTCTACTGTTCTAGATGATGACTTCACACTAATAAACAGAAAGGCAGAGCTATTCCTGCCTTCCCAGAAGGTATAGTTTATTTGGAAAAACAGACACTAAACTTGTGAGGACAGTGAAGTGAATGAGAACTATGAAATGGGAGGTACAAGCAGCATTAGAGAATGAAGTAGCAAAACCTAACCTCTTCTATGGTTCCTTGGGGACTCACTCAGAACCCAAGAGTTGGCATAAAGGTTATTTTAACCTGAAGACATTTGAGGGTCAACAGATGCAGAAAGAAGCCTTTGTGGAGCTTCCTCTATCTGACTAAAAGCAGAAATTTCTGAGGAATGAGGACTGCCACAGATTCTTTCTTTGGGGCAGCCTCTACTCCCAGAAGAGAGACAGAGTAAACTTACCATAAATTCCCTTTCTGGGGGAGTTTCATGGCCAGGAAGAACACAGAAACACCAATCTCACTTACATAAACAAACATTATCACAAACTTTCTTATCTCCTGTTGGTTTTCCTAAAAAGCCGTTTGTTTCTTTTAAAGAAGCCTATTTGTTTTTTCCACAGAAGCCTTTTCTTCACTCTTCATTGCCCCTAACAGGCTAGGTATATAAGCCCCAAATTCTAACCACCCCATTGAATTATACATCATTGAGCACTCCTGAATGCACAATGCATGTGTAAATAAATTCTGTCTTTTCTCTTGGTGATCTGTTTTGTCAGTTTAAATCTGCAGGTCCCCAGACACCAAACCTAAGAGGGTAGGGGAAAACTTTTTCCTCTCCAACCACTTTTTTTTTTTCCACAGGAATCAACTTTTTCAAAGGATAAGTAGGAATTAATCAAGTTGGGTGGGACGGATGGTGGGGAAAGTGTTCCAGAGAAACACTCATACAAAGATCAAGAAATAAGAGAGACGAACACTTGGGGCAAAGGACTTGAGTGACGTTCACCAATGCTGGATTGTGAATTTTACAAGGCACAGTGAAAAAATGGATGGAGTTGAGAACATCTTTGCAAAAGTTATAACAGTGTGAAAATTATGACAGTAAGAGAAATCTGACATAACTGACTCCATCTTGTCTTTAAACTGCCCTTGGTCCTCCAAATGGCCCTTGGTTATTCCTGGGCTTGGGCCAAGCTACCTTTGGGAGAAAGTTTATAGTTTAAATGATAATAGCCCTTCCCCAAAATGAAACTGTCCTTGTATAACTAATGAAAGGCCACTAGGTTAGGAGGATAAAGGGGGCCTGAAGTCTGCTACGATGGAGGGTAGTTAAATGATTACCAGCCATTATTTTGGGGGCCACAAGATTTGCAACTTCCCCAATTACTCCTGTAACTAACATTAATATTATAGAACCTAAGATTGGTCCTTTTCTTTTTTGAAACATGTTCTCGCTCTGTTGCTCAGGTGGCACTGCAGTGGTGCAGTCATGGCTCACTGCAGCTGCCACCTCCTGGGCTCAAGTAATCCTTTGACCTCAACCTCCCAAGTAGCTGGGAATATAGGCACACACCACCATGGCCAGCAAATTTTTCTGTATTTTTTGTAGAAATGAGGTTTCACCATGTTGCCCAGGCTGGTCTCAAACTCCTGGGCTCAAGCGACCCGCCTGCTTCAGCCTCCCAAAGTGCTGAGATAGGTGTGAGCCACTATGGCCAGCCTAAGATTGGCCTTTTGAGATATCTCTTCAGCCTCTTGCATTTCTGACTACTGAATGCCGATTTTCCACATCCTTATGATTGCATTCACAACCAATCAGCAGCACTTATACCCCCTGCCCACCAAACTGTCTTTCAAAAACCCTAGCCTCTAAATTTTCAGGGAGTTTGATTTGAGTAATAACTCCATTTCCCACATGGTGTGGCTGGCCTTGTCAATTAAACTCTTTCTTTACTGCAATGCCATAGTCTCAGTGGACTGATTTCTCTGTGCACAGGCAAGAAGAACCCATCAGGCAATTACAGAGTTGGAGAAATAGGCAGGAGCTAGACTGTGCTGTCCAATAAAGTAGTCACCAGCTCCATGTATTGATCATTTGAAATGCAGTGAGTATGAATTGAGAAGAGATGTAAATATAAAAATACACACCAGAGTTCAAAAACTTAGTATGAAAGAAGTAAAATATCTCCTTAGTAAATTTTAAAATATTGATTATGCTATAATAGGTGGTTAGTCAGACATAAGCAAGGCAGGAGAGCTCCCCCTGCACACACACACACACACACACACACACACACACACACACACAAGGAATGTCAGGCAAACATCAAGTGATGGTCAGATGGTGGTTGTTAACTGTCTCTCTAAAATAATAATTGGTCACACCCAGTTCCAGGGAAAGGCAGTCTCCCAATACATAGAAAACACCTAAAACTGGTGATCAGCAGCTTCCTGATAACACCTCAGAAGTTGGGTGAGTGGGCTCAAGCATGTACACTAAGAGGAAAAAGGGCAGAATTTAACTGGTTATGACCTTCATCTAGGATCAGTCAACTAGTAAAGGGAAAAATGCCTCAAGTGAGCATGTGCATCACTTCAGTAAACACACTGCACATGCAGCAACTCCCAAATGCTAACAGGCCACAATGCATGTGGACAGCCCTCCCCAAGGGAAGAAGCAGGGGAGAAGAGATGTCACACCGAAGTATGCCAATATATAAAACCCCAAGTCAAAGGTCAAACAATGCACTTGAATCTCTCAAGTGGCCTGCTTGGCCTTCTTGCAAGTGTACTTTACTTCCTTTCATTCCTGCTCTAAAACATCTTAATACACTCTCACTCCTGCTCTACAACTTGCCGCAGTCTCTCACACTTGGTCTAATTCTTTCTTCTGAGAAGGCAAGAATTGAGGTTGCTGCAGACCCGTACGGATTCACTGCTGCTGACAGTTACATGTTGAAATGATAGTAACTTGAATATATTGGGTTAAATAAAATATATTATGACAACTAACTTTATTTTTTTAATGTTTCTACTCGAAAAATTTTAATATATATGTAGCTGGCATTATATTTCTATTGGACAGCACTGCTCTAGACCAGGAAGCACCTGGAAAGCTGAGTTAGGATTTGTTTGTAGAATAATGATGTATCCAAAAATAACACTGACTATAAGTGGTTCCTATCAACAATTTTCACCCAACTATATCCTGGCTAATGATCACCTTGTTTGGAACAAACAGGATGATGACCTTGTCCATAATCTATATTTTAAAAAAGTCATTACTACTGTAATTCCAATCTATAGTAAGAAACTTTTACCTTATTATACATTTCAAGAGCCATAGGGTGTAGGAACACCTCTAGGACCCCAATACCGTTTCTCTCATTTATAAAAAGTTGAGAGATTGACAGTCCCTTTAATTCAGAAATCTACCAGGTGTTTTTGCTTTTAGTTACAAAAATCTACTACTTCCTCCAAGAAGTAGAAACAAAGCATTCGCAGGGCTACTCTCGGTAAAAATGCTGACTGTATTCTACAAAAGGACACCACTGCTAGCTCTTAATGGCCCTTTAACAATCCATCCAAGGATCAACACTAAAAGGACTGGATCTCAGAATGCCTCAGAGGATGTTCTCCAAATTCATATCAGTCCAAACAAAACCAAAAGAAATACTAAGGGAAACCAAAAGAAGCTTGGAACAGGGGAATTGAGGGATAAGAATTGTCTCTGAATTAGCAGGAATCTTTAGAATAAGGAGAGAAGATGATTTATTCATGATTGCCTGTGTGCACTCATCACTGATGACTTTTTTCTATGAAAAATCTGCTCTAATGAGGCTATTTAAAAAAAAGCTCAAATATCTTTACTCATGATTCAGTATGGTTGTTTGTTTAAAAGCACATATGACTTTTACAAATTGATTGAAGGTTTTGGTCTCTTTCTAAATATCTGGCATGGTGTCTGCGGGTGTCCTGCCAGTGGCGGTTTGTTTTTGGAGCCATGGTTGGGCAGCAGGGGGTGGCTGCACACTGACATGTGGTGATTGAAAACAGGGTTTCTCCGTGACAGCACTACAGACATTTTGGACTGTCCTGTGCATTATAGAATGTTTAGCAGCATCCCTAGCCTCCACCCACCAGATGCCAGCAGCACCCCCCACATCTCAGTTGTGACAATCAAAATTGTCTCTAGAATTTGCCTGATGTCCCCTGTGGGACAGAACCACCCCCACTCTCACTCTGTTGAAAACCACTGATGTAACCCCTTGAAATATAGTATGTAGAGAGGCACAGACTTCTAAGTATTGATGTGGGTTTCCCTAGTTATTTTGTATCCCTCAGTGCTATGATGCAAATCTTTGTGTGTTTCTAAAATCGTTCTAGTAAGTTGGACAATGATGGAGAGAGCATGTTTTCCATTGGGCCATGACCTCATCAGGCAGGCTGAGATTTGAGCCATGGTCTGGAGGGACCATTTACTATGGTCACATGTTGGCATTCTGATGTGGTGACACCTGCCCCCTATCCCTGCAACCATCCAGAAGAAACAGAAATGAAATAGCCTCATAACACCAACTTGTGTCCCCCCTTGAATTAAATGTAAATGATGATCTGCCTTAGATTTTCAAAAACAGATCTCATCTAAATGCACAGCTTATGCCTTATATACATGGTTATGTCTTATGCATAGCTCATATCTTATGCATAGCTTATGTCTTATGCACATGGTTCCGGGAAGACAGTACACATTTTATAGTAAGGTAGGCTGAATTTATATGAGCATGCTATTCTAAATGTTGTACTAAAGGTGATTCAGGAAGGGTAATGGAGCACCATTCTATAGCCAGGGAATTAACAACCTCAGTGCTCCCACATCTCACTTGTACAATCATATCTCCATCGAAAGGGATCAGAATGTGCCACTGCAAAATATGCTACTTTGCCATAAGGATTATTTTGAGCTCAAGGCAATTGAGAAACAGCAGATGCAAAGGAAGAAGAAGAAGAAAAAAACACAGTTCCCTACCTTTCTCCTTCCCTGTAAAGCCAGGGAATACATTTTCCTTTGTGAAAGTCTCTCCTCTCCTTTTTCTTGTACCAGAAAAAAGAGACAACTTAAATAATTGGAAATCACAAGAATTTAAATATGTATAAACAAATAAACCTTACTAAAATAACCCTTTTCTTCCATTAGTTTCCTCCATATAGCTACCTTCCTACAATGTACTGCCCCTAGCAGCCATTGCCCCAAGACAAACCCTTTCCTTTGTCTTGTTGATTTTCCATACATTTATTGCCCTTTGCTAAAATGGTATATAAGGCCCTGGCTCTGATCACTTCTTTGAGGTTTTCACTTCATTTCTGTGATACCCCCAATACTCATAAGAAATAAACTCCATTTTCCTTTTAATCTTTTTCTCAAGTTTAGTTTGCAAAGCCCCAGTCACTGAATCTAACAGGTTAGAAGAAAAATGATTTCTTCCTTCTCAACATGATGTTGTCCCTGGAAAGAAGCCACCAAGGTGGATGCACAACAGACTAAATTGACAAAATGTGGTGCAGTTGTGCAAATAAATGGGACTGATATCTTCTATCTAGGGAAAACTTTACAAACACTTTTATTCCACCATCTGGCCTCAGCACCTTTAACCATCATTAAATAACTAAATCTCTGGGCAGCTCTCCTCTTATCTTCTACAAGGAGTTGTCTTTCTGAGAAATGGTTCCATTGTAAACTGAAGGCTGCAGTTTGGAGCTTTGACCCTACAAAGTTTGGAGGCTCACATTGGACCCATCATTTGTTTTCTGTGACCCTATATTGATAGAAAGGGCTGGTCTTTCCCTGGAGCAGTTACTTGAGCTTGACCCTTTTTCCTGAAGAATTATGTTGTACTTCTTGTTGGTGTCACCCTTAGTCTCTGTGAGGCAAAATAAATTTCTGGACATCACAGAGTCTATAATTTAGGTCAGATAATCACCCATATAGTCTTCAAATAGGTCAAAGAACTGTTTAGATCTTTTTACAATGTGCAGTTTTTAGATGCTTGTATGTAGATTAGGAAAAGTGGCTAGCTCAATTCTTTTAATAAAGTTTTATTGTAATACAGTTGAAAGGTAAAGTTATCCTGCAACATAGCAAAAACCTGTCATAATTTTCCTTATATTTAATGTACTTTATATCTTATGGACTGTGTAAAATGTGAGTATAGAACATAGGTAGCCAGGCATGATGGCTCATGCCTGTAATTCCATTTTGGGAGGCAGAAGTGGGAGAATCGCTTGAGCCCAGGAGTTCAAGACCAGCCTAGGCAACATGGTGAAACCCCATCTCTACAAAAATAAAAAAAATAGCTGGCTATGGTGGCATGCACCTTTAGTCCCAGCTACTGAAGGGGCTGAGGCTCCCACCTGATCACCTGAGCTCTGGGAGGTAGAGGCTGCAGTGAGCCATGATGGCACCACTGCACTCCAGCCTGGGCAACAGAGTGAGACCCTGTCTCAAAACCAGGAAAAAGAAGATGACAGGATACAAAGAAGTTTCCAAAAGGTTCTTTATATTCAGGAAAACATGATTTCAAGTGATAGATTAAGGGGCACAATCTTATGTAATAGTGCAGCAGAGAAAAGGGGAAGCATATTTAGGACATCTTAGGGAAAAAAAGTCTACATTTGCCTTCAATTGATACAATTAAAGGAGAATCAAATTTTTGACTAACTGATTGGAAAAAAGACCAGGTCACTCCTACTCTATGATGATGTGCAGTCTACATGTGCAATGATAATGTTCTTTTGTGACATCATAGGAAAAATGAATTTGGAGACTTTAGCATTACTTTAAAAAATGCAATCTACAAACAAACTGTTGAATTATGAAGACAAAAAGTCATTTATTTAGGTAACTAAAGAGCAGCTTACAAGCCTGGACACAAACCATTGAGAATGTAGTGATGAAAAACATTCTTTTTTTTTTTAATGTAAAATCCAGAACAGGCAAACCATCAAGCTGGAAAAAGAAATTAATATAACCTCACAGGCAAGAGGAAAAGTAAATACTCACTCTAAAGCAGCCACTGTTGATGCAAGCAAAGGTTAGAGCAACATGGCTGTTTTCTAACAAAGTGTGAATCCCATTAGTACTGAAGTGTTATCCCTTCCTTAGTTCTTACATCTCAACCAGAATAGATTTAGGATTTTACTTCCATCTGCATCTCAAGGCTGGTAAATAGGACTCATGAAGATGTGCAAAAGTGGTGAAGCCATTCAAAAACCTTTGACATATACATAATAGACAGTGGCCAAAGTGCCCCAAACACCCTTTAGCATGCTTAGAAGGACAAAATAGGCAGTTGGCCTCCTCCACTTTCCCAGTTTCTCCTGCGACCCCCGTTGTCTCTTCTCAAATACACGATGATGCCATTCCGTGGTTGGTAAATGAGAAATGGAGCACTTGGAAAAGTTTCTTTGGGAAGCTCAGAATTTAAGCTTTGTTCTATTTAAAGAAGGGTGAAATAGAGGAGATGCGGCAGCAGTTAAAAGAATAAGGGAAGCCCATCAGACTCACAGCAGATGTCTCAGCAGAAACCCTACAAGCCAGAAGAGAATGGGGGTTAATATTCAACATCCTTAAAGAAAAGAACTTACAACCTAGAATTTCATATCTAGCCAAACTAAGCTTCATAAGTGAAGGAGAAATAAAATCCTTTATGGATAAGCAATTGCTGAGAGAGTTCGTCACCACCAGGCCTGCCTTACAGGAGCTTCTGAAAGAAGCACTAAATAAGGAAATGAACAACCAGTACCA
>CAUYQU010003831.1:0-14654 GCA_963574635.1 Cheracebus regulus
TGAATGAACCCGAATGGTGTCCTGGGACTCTACACTACCAGTAGATGGTTCGTGTAACCAACTCTAAGGGGCAGCTGTTTGGAACCAGGGTTGGGCTTAAAAAGCCCTAATATAGTCATCTACCTAAACACCCCACCCCCATACCAACACACACACAGAGACTAGATTTCAAACTGAATTATTTGTCTTCTCTTAGCTATTTCCCCTTTTTAGATCCCTCACAATGTTGCAAAGTCAATCAGGATGTTTTGGTCTTGAGCCCTAGAAAACCTATGTCTTGCTCTGTCTCCTTGCTCATCTTCGATCTGCCAGGATCACAACATAAGTAGGACAAACGTTATCACATCCCTTGCAGTGACAAGGGATTCTTGGGCAGGAGGTCAATTGCTAGAGTTAGTTGAAAGCATTTTGTATTAGAATAAGAAACTGCCAAAGTTTTGAGTGTGAGAACTTAAACTCTAGTAACTACATGAGAAAGACAATGAAAGCAGAAAATAACGTGTTGGACAAGATTTGGGGAAATTGAACTCTGATGCACTGCTGGTGGGAATGTAAAATAATACAGCTGCTATAGAAAACAGTATGGTGGTTCTTCAAAAAATTAAGTATAGAATTACCATATGATCCAACAATTCCACTTCCAGGTATATAGCTAAAAGAATTGAAAGCAGGGCCTTGAGCAGATATGTGTAGATCCATGTTTATAGTAGCATAATTTATAATACTAAAAGGTGAAAGCAACTCAAGTCTCTGTTGATGGATAGATGGATAAACAAAATGAGGTTTGTAATACAATGGAATGTTATTCAGTCTTAAAGAGGAAAGAAATTCTGACATGTGCTATAACATGGAGAAACCTTGAAGGTATTACACTAAGTGAAATAAGCCAGTCACGAAACAACAAGTATTGGCCAGGTGCCGTGGCTCCTGCCTGTAATCCCAGCACTTTGGGAGATCAAGGTGGGTGGATCACTTGAGATCAGGAATTCGAGACCAGCCTGGTCAACATGGTGAAACCCCGTCTCTACTAAAAATACAAAAATTAGCCCCATGTGGTGGTGCATGCCTATAATCCCAGGTTACCTGGCAGGCTGAGGCAGGAGAATCACCTGAACCCAGGAGGCGGAGGTTGCAGTGAGCTGAGATCATGCCACTGCACTCCAGCCTGGACAACAGAGCAAGACTCTTGTGTCAAAAACAAAAATAAATAAAAAACACCAAAAAACAATATTGTGTGATTTCACTTATATGAGGTACCTAGAGTAGTTAAATTCATAAACACAGAAAATAGAACGGTGGTTGCTTGGGGTTGTGGGGAGGAGGAAATAGGCAATTGGAGTTTAATGGACATAGAGTTACAGCTGGAGAAGATGAAAACGTTCCTGAAATTGATAGTGGCAATGTTTGCACAACAATATGAATGTATATAATGCCACATTTTACCCTTAAAAATAGTTAAAATCACACATTTTACATTATATATATTTTGTCACAATAAACAATGCAATAAGAATGCTAAAAAACAGTGTTTGAAGAATTATAAATTTAAATTAAATGTAACAGTGGATCAATGTCAAACATCTAATATGAATAAAACATAAAAAATCCATTTGAGAAATATAAGCACAACTCTAACTGTCTAGGTTTTTTTTTGACTGAAAAGGTAAATAAAAGTATTTTGAGTGGTTTTCCTTGCGATGACGTTGGAGAAATGAAGGGAAGCGCATTGTGTGGTAGGATGACCCTGGGGGACATTTCTTTAAAGCATCGCTTGCTGTGTGGCCGAACCCATCCTGCTGTGCTCCTCTCAGGGATCTCCAGGGGGACTCACCAGCCCAGCCAGCCAGGGGTGCAAGGGGGAGGGTGTGGCATCCTGTGGTGTATTCAGAGGCAAACATTATTAAAAACCAGTGGGATCCTGGATCTGTCTTACTCTTATCCTCACATCTTTATGGATCAATGACTACCAGAAGAGAGGCAGAAATTCAATGACAAGGACTGGGGCACCTTTTGGAGGGGGTATCCTGATTTAGCACGAGTGATCAGGATTAGAGTGCAGGTGTTGGTTGCTTGTCTATAAATTATGCTCATGTATATGCCAAAAAGACACATCCATGTATCAGAACCTGTGAATGTGATCTTATTTGGAAAAAGGGTCTTTGTAGGTGTAATTAAGGATCATGCCATGGAATGATTCTGGGTTATCTAGGTAGCACTCCATCCAATGACAAGTGTCCCCACAAGATACAGAAGAAGAGAAGACAGCAGAAGAGGGAAAGGCCCTTTCACAAGAGAGGTAGAGGTTTTAGTGATGCAGCCACGAGCCACGGAATCCCTGGAGCCATCCAAAGCTATGAGAGGCCAGGAATGAATCCTCCCCTAGAGCCTTCACAGGAGCAGGGTTCTGCCGACACCTTCAGTTTGGACTTCTGGCCTCCAAAACTGAGGGAGAAGAGATTTCTGTTGCTGTAAGCTGCCTAGTTTGTGGTACTTTGTTACAGAAGCCACAGGAAAATAATACACACCCTTACAAAGCTCCCAAATTACCTTTATCGTGTGTGTAATACAATTTTTAATATTGTGTATATTTATATTTGCATATATTAGAAATCTCTAATATAAAAATAGTGGTGTGTATATAGCTAAAATTCTTCCTGCAGCTCCCTCCTTTGTTCACTCTTTTGTTTGTTTTTACATTTTAAGTTATCTCTGGGATACATGTGCAGGTTTGTTACACAGATAAATGCGTGCCATGGCGGTTTGCTGCACCTCTTAACCCATCACGTAGGTATTAAGCTCTGCATACGTTAGCTATTTATCATGATGCTCTCCCTCCGCCTGCCTCCCGACAGGCTCCAGTGTGATTGTTCCCCCCCGTGTGTTTGTGCTGGATTTCTACAAATGTCCAATGGTCTATGTGGATGACGGTTAGGAAGAAGGAAAGAAAAATTGTTTCATGATTAGTTTTTGCTGCACCACAATTTGTTGCCGTATCAGAGGTGACATCCCAGCTGGGATTATCCCTGGCTTGGAAAGACTGAATTGGGGATTAGTCACAGGCAGCAGGTGAGCTTTGGTGGCATTTTACCTGCACTTAGAAGCAAAGTCATTTACTGCTCTGACCAACTCACATGGCACAGGCTGCAGCCACGTGACTAGTGAAGTATGTATTGAATTTATAGAGCTATGGTTTCTTGTCTGTTTAAAGAG
This sequence comes from Cheracebus regulus, assembly GCA_963574635.1. Classification (NCBI taxonomy): domain Eukaryota; kingdom Metazoa; phylum Chordata; class Mammalia; order Primates; family Pitheciidae; genus Cheracebus; species Cheracebus regulus. The sequence goes on from CAUYQU010003831.1 coordinate 3,211, forward strand.
GCTGGTAAGCAGAGGTAGAAAAATAAGACAAGCACTAAGCTTTCCAAATTTATCAGAGAAACACCAGACCAGCTTCTGATGGGGAAATATTCCTTGACTTCCAGAGCTTCCCAGTGAATTTTCATTCCTGCTCAAAGCTATTCTTGGTTTATTCCTAGTGGCCAATAGAGACCATTCTAACAATCACTTCTTATCAGTCAGCAACCGTATAATTAATACCCGGGACATGCTTGGCCCTGGGCTTTGGTAAAAAGAAAGGAGACACCAATGGGCCTTAAAAGTAGAACAATTTCAATTGGAAGGCTGTACAAGGTTTAGAATCACAGCGATTGAGAAATTAAAACAAAAACAATAAACATCAGTGAACCAAGGTCTTTCATTTTACAGAAAAGAAACAGGGTAATAGGTCTGTCTAAGGTCGTACAGCTGGGCTAACATCTGGGTCTCTCCCTTGCTCATCCTGAGCTTTCCACTGTGCTATGCTGCCTGACCTGTGGGGTGCCAGCTTCTACAGCAGCTTACTCTTAAAAAGCAGTCACAACAAGAACAGAGGGTAACCCAGATTGTCTTCCGTACTAGGTGCTGTGTTAGGCACAGCACACCTCATAACAGATCTATGAAGACATTACTGTTATATGCATTTCACAGATAAAGAAAAGGAGTCATGGAACCATTTAGGAACTCGCCCAGCTGGTGCATGGCAGAGACCACCTTCAAGCTCAGGATCTTGATTCTGGAGGCAGTCTTAACCTCAGCCTCTGGAATCACAGCCTAAACCTGCCAGCGAGCCATGGTTCACTCTTGTTTTTAGAAATGTTCCCTTAGAGGCAGCCTCTAGTAACACCTCAGAAAAACGAAATACCATTTCTACATGCCTGACCTCTCTCTCTTGTTAACATAGTATATAAATGGTGGAAAATGTGATTTTTAAAGCACATTGAGGCTGGTGAAAGCTTCAAAGCCACCGCCTGCACTTACTCTTTGGACCACTAGATGTCAGTGTGATTGCTCTATGAAACAGCCGTAACTTCCAAGATGCATGCAGCGTTGCCCCAGAAATCAGCTGCGACAGCTTCCAAGCCCCTGGACTCCAGCAAAAGCTGGGGGAAATTTGAAGCCCAGTGGTAGTAAACAAATGATGGACACGATAACCAGGCAGTGTGGATTCCAACCTTTAGAATAATTTCTCAAGGGAAATGAAATCCTTTTCAGCCTTTCCTTCTTGAAACAGATGGCCGACTTTCTCATGGTGTGCCTTACGTGCACCATAATTCCTTTGATATCCATGATCATCTTTAATGGCACATCATAAAACATGTGGTTTTATTGGAAAGAGCAACCTTATCCTCCTCCTGCTCTCCTATCATTTATGATTAATTTCTTAAGGCATTGGACTATTTGAAGTGTGTGCGTCTCACCTTGTATGGGAATATTTTGCTCTACCTAAAACCTCCTCTGGCATTTTCATAGCATGGGCAGAAAAGCACAGCCACAATTCACTCTTCCGGTGATAAACTCATCTGTTTTCCATACAGAATTATTTGTATTTAATGCCAAAATATTGAAAATGGTGAATATTAATAACCTATTATTTTACATTAGTATTCAAAAAGTGTATATAGTTTTATCCCCTCAACAACTCCATGAGATAAGTTATATTATTCTCCCCATTTTTAGATGAGAAAACTGAGACACAGAGAGGTTAAGTGGCTCTCCCAAAGTCACACAGCCAATAGAAGGCAGAGTCAGAGGCCCATTTCCTTTTAATTGCTTCACTGAAAATCTAGTTAAAAGGAAGGGAAAAGGCCTTGTGAATTTTTCAGAAGAATCAGCAATGTATACAAGAGGCTCCGATGAAAATTTGAAGTTACTTGTTGCTTTGAAAGGCCTCCTGGGCTGATCTGCAGCTGTTTGTCATCATTTATCCAGTTTGCCAGGGTTCCTTCTGAGAATATATAACTGACGGCGGTATAGTTCCTTTCTTTAGTCTGTAGAATCTCACATGAATCCTCGCCTCTTGCCAGATCTTAAGGTTTGGAGGCAATTGAAAGTTACTCTTTCTCACCAAAAGGATGGACACATGTTTGTCAGGAACCAGGATGAAATAAATCATCTGTGCCCAGCTCTGTTGGGAATAGAACCTTGTTTCTGGTTTCACTGCAACATTATTTAACACTAGTGGCACCAGGGGTTGCAACAAGAACATATAAGAGGCCTTTATCCAGTTACGAAAGAGAAAGTGACAGACACATTCCCGGCCACATTTTTATCTGCTTATCATCCTTTTGGCTACAATGAGGCTGAGTTTTAGTGTCTCATCTTCATTTCTTTTGCTATTTTCCAACAGAACATGCGTTCCCTTCAGTTATTCAACTAGCACAGTCTGTGCTGCCGGAATCTGGAAGTGGTGCTTTTTTCCTTCTATAAAACTTTACACATTTATTTGAAAGAAGAATTTACACATTTAGTATAGCTGTTACCTGACTCCTGCAGAATAAGGCGGGAGGATGACCTGCTTTAGTAGATCTTCCTGGGCCAGCTCCTGGGCCCCACTCACTTTTGGTCGTTGCATCTGTTCTGCACGTAGAACTCAAGAACTGTGGTGCTTTCTGATGCCTGGCAGGGGTTTGTCCAGAGCAGTGGTTGAGTGAGCCACACCTCCCTCCCCCAACCGGCAGAACTTAGACAAGAAAACTTCTATTATGTCCTCAGGATATTGAGTAAGAAAGAGGGGAAAGGGGAACTTAAAAGTGTCTGTTCAGCCTGGATACTTCTGCTGACATTCCCTCCAAGCATGTGATATTTAAAAGAGTAAAACCAAAGCAAGGTTCTCCTGCCTGCCACCATGTTTACTCAAGAGGAAGAAGCTGTAAGTTCTTTGGTCCCATAATCTTCCCACACACCCAGGGGTGTCACCTGGAGTGGAGGCCAAGGAGTGAAGCTTACAATTAGAAATGTCCACTGAAACATGTGGAATATTTGGAATCTAACTGCACCTGCGCTCAGGAGGTAAAGTGAGGTGCTTGACCACATCAATTGAAGAGTGGTCACGCATGTGCTGGAAAGTTCACTAGACTCACTCTGTCAGTTCTCTGTTAGACTATTCTTTAGGCTGGAAGAAATGGAGTATTTAGATGATAATCCATGTTAAAAGACTACCAATGGGGCTGAGCATAGTAGTAGGTTATGCCTGTAATCTCAGTACTTTGGAAAGGTGAGGGAGAAGGATTGCTTGATACCAGGAGTTTGAGACCAGCCTTGACAGCATGGTGAGACTCTGCGTCTTCAAAAATACAAAAATTAGCCAAGTGTGATGGTGCATGTCTGTAGCCTTAGATACTTGGGAGGCTGAGGTGGGAGGATTGCTTGAGCACAGGAGTTCAAGGCTTCAGTGAGCTGTGATTGCACCACCATTGTCCTGAGTAACAGCAAGATCCTGTTTCAAGGAAAGAAAAGGAAGGAAGGAAGGGAGGGAGGGAAGAAATAAAAAGAAAGGAAGGAAGAAAGAGAGAGAGGGAGTGAGGGAGGAAGAGAGGGGGAACAAAAAGAAAAAGAAAAAGAAGAAAAGAAAGAAAAGGAAAAGGAAAGAAAACCCCCAAAACAGAGGCTACCATTGGGACTAAATGAGATTTTAACAAATTGTGGTTGTGAAATTAATCTCCCCTACCTTCCTTCTACTCATTCATTCATAAACATCAAACACTGTGTGGGTCAAGCACTGGCCAAGACTAGCAAGATGGAGAAGACATGGATTTTCCTCTTAGTGGCTTATGATCTTACAGATGTTATGCCAGAGATGATCACTTTCCTCCTAGTATGATTTTCCCTTCTTATAGAGTAGTGGGGTCAGCAAACTATGGCCCACATTCCAAGTCTGGCCTGTGGCATGTCTTTTACAGACCTCAAGCTAAGAATTTACATTTTTTTAAGAATTGTAAGAAAAGGGAGAAGAAGCAAAAGAAGACAATGACGATAACAATGATGATGATGTGGCTGAGACTGTATACAGCCTGAAATATTTATTATCTAGTCCTTTGCAGAAAAAGTTTGTCAAAAGTTTAAGATGCTTATTCTAACCTAAGAGATCTCTGGCTTTTTACCTGGCCCACAGCTACACAGGAAAAGGCATTTTCTAGTCCCTCTTGCAGTTAGATTTGGCCATATGGTTAAGTTTTAGTCAATGGGATCTATGGAGAAGAGGTCTATGTAGCTTCTTGGTGGTGCCCTAGAGGAGGGACCTATCATGCTTTCCCCTCCCTGCTGGCTGGGATCTTCTGGTCCATGATGACTAAGGTAATACTCTAGGAAGAGTCAGAGTTAGAAGATAGAAGGACCTGGCCCCTGACAGAGGAGACAACCCCATCATCGCTGGATTTTGCTAGATGGTTAGAAATAAGGGAACAGGAGGAAAGACATTTAACTTTTAAAAATCAGTGTTATGTTGCATCTCTTTTGCTGCAACCAAACATGTATTATAACCACTGTAGAGATAGACACTGTATAGCCAACCATGACACACTGTGATGAGGGTTAAGCTCCAAGTATGAATAAAGGTCTCTGGAAATACCCAGGAATATGCAAGTCCTACTTTGTGGGGGCAGAAGATATGAGGAAGACTTTACCTAACGTGGGACAGTTGATTTGGGACCATGAAGGAAGCCTAATTAGAATTTGGGATTACTTTTTTTTTCTTCTCCCCTCTGCCAACCTCTCTCAGGTGGCCAAAACAAAATAAGACAAAACAATCCACCCAAAGCAATCCACATGCCCTGCCCACCTCTCCTTTTACACCTGGCTAACTCCTGCTCACGCTCCAAAGCCCAGTAGCTATCATCTCGTTTTGAACTTTGTCCCACAAGACAGGGTAAGACCTTCCCAGCTCTGGCCTCTTGCACTGTCTTTAAATTGTTGGAGACATGTCTGTTTTTCTCACTAGCATGAGTTCCTTAAGGGCTGGTAGTAACTGTGGCTTATTTGTCCTGGATTTCTAGCTTCCAGTACATTGCCTGGCACACAGAAGGTACTTTATAAGCATTGAATAAATTAATGTATTAGAGGCCAAGGGCAGCTTTCTGCTTTGTGGGGCTGCTGCTGTTTCTTCAATGCATGTGTCCTGGGAAAGGAAAGGTGAGCCGAGCAATTTATATCTCTCAGCCTGTGTATACTAAAAGTATATACATCTATAAAAGTTTGTTTTCCAAAAAGGCAGAAAAGAAATGTACACATTTAGAACGTTTTAAAAAATTGAAAGTTTCCATTGATGTGAAAGGTATCTATGCTTAGTGTCTGAAAAGTTTTGAAGATTTAATAAAAACAACTAAAATGCTATGTGGTGAGTTTAGTAACATGATGGTATGTTTCCGAAATAAGTGGAAGTATAGATACTTGCTCAAATTTATCTTATTTTGAGCATTTTTTAATACATAATAATAAATACTCATTTTTCTATTTTAATAAAATCTTTACTCACAAAGGAAAACTTGTGCAATAATACTATTTGATTACAACAAGATGATGATGCTGATAATTACAGTTGATTCTCCCCTTGTCACTCTGTGTTATGCGTTTTATAATCAATAAAAGAGGGAGGGGCACAACACGCACTGGGGCCCGTCCAGTTGGGGGACCGTCGGAAGGAGAGCATCAGGAAAACTAGCTAATGCCTGCCGGGCTGAGGACCCAGGTGATGGGTTGATAAGTGCAGCAAACCACCATGGCACATATTTACCTGTGTAACGAACCTGCACATCCTGCACATGTACCCTGAAATTTAAAATTAAATTAAATTAAATTCAAAAATAAAAAATTTTAAAAAGCAAAAGCATTGCTTTCAATGCAAACCTGTTTCACTGCATGCTTTGGCTACATACAAACAATTTTCCAAACTGGCAAATTAATGTAAGACATTTAAGATACTGTATAGTACTAGTATTTTCTCCTTTCATTTAGAGGAAATATAAAAATATGAGGAGCATATTTTCCTTTACATATAATTCTTCTTGAGATGGTGTTAAGATGAAGTTGGAAAGAATCGCTTGTATTATGTTTCTAAAGGAAACCAATAATGTAATATTAAGTTATTATTTGAATATGAAGTTTTCATTATTTTTATGGCTATTCACTAAAGGCCTTCATAAATTACAGGGAAACCTGAGTAATTAAATTTTAAAAAATCATTCAAAGTCTTCTTAAATAAAGTTTTTGGTTTTACATCTGCTACAGAAGCATAGCTAACACCTCAGTGCTTCTGGATATTTTATTAAATGTTTAGAGCTTCCACTGCCCCATGCAAGAGTAATTCTAAGCAAATGATGAAGATCTCAATGAATAGCTCATTCTTTGTGGGCATGAAAACTAGGCTGCCACTTCCCTATCCTGTGCAGCTCTATTGTGCAACACAAGGAAATAAAACCCTAGCTAAGAGAGCTAGAGTTGCGGGCGGGTGTAGTCAGCTTATTCTCAACTCACTACTCCAAATATCAAATATCCATTTCCGATATAAGAATTTCTGTCTTATAACCCAGTCCAAATTTCCTGCTGCACCTATCTCATCCCACACTCCCCTCTTCTCCAGGTTGAGAAACCCTACCTTGTGCAGACTGCTCAGTATAATGACGACTTTGAGGTGTCAGCCTGTTCATGCCTATGACTTGTCAATATGCTTGCTTCTCTGTCCTCTAAATTAAATATTGTACTTACTGTTGTGCTTGTTAGCAATTATATTTTCCACAATTAAACAAATGATAGAGTTAATGGCCATTCCAGCCATTCTTCAAGGAAAGGTGATGATCTGGTTCTGGTGGCCAAACCAGCTCTGCTGGGCCAGTTAAAAGGCTCCAGTGGGCCAGGCGTGATGGCTCAAGCCTGCAATCTCAGCACTTTGGGAGGCCGAGGCAGGCAGATCATGAGGTCAAGAGATCGAGATGATCCTTGCCAACGTGGTGAAACCCCATCTCTACTAAAAATACAAAAATTGGGCGTGGTGGCGTGCGCCTGTAGTCCTAGCTATTCGGGACCCTGAGGCAGGAGAATTGCTTGAACCTGGGAGTCGGAGGTTGCAGTGAGCAGAGATCGCACAACTGCACTCTAGCCTGGCGACAGAACCAGACACCATCAAAAAAAAAAAAAATCCTCCAGTGACTTACTCAGAAAACAAATCATGAATATGTTTGAAAGTGAAATGATTTGTCCTCCAACCAGCCTTTAGCACAGTCCTGAGGGTTTCCCTTACTACAGGGATTGGGTATCCTGTGAAGATGGAAGGGAAAGGGCTGCCACCTTCTGCTTGCTCACCAAGGGAGTGGCTTCCCAGGCTTTGCCACTGCTCCAGACTAATGAGCAGCAGATGAAGCTCCAATGAGTCCAGGCCTTTTGGAAGCTTGTGGTTGCCCTGTCAATATATGTTGGGTTGTCAAGAGCTCTGTCTTTAAGCCAATCACATCCTGATCACAGTTCACTAAAGGTGTGCATTCCTCTAGTAAGTTCATTGTCTGTTGTCAGAAATCACTCAGTGCCCAGACACATTAGTATAAGAATGGATTGTGCAGGAGAGAAGAAAAGAAATGGGTACAATTAAATGGTATAAAATTATTAGTTTTCACAGGGGAGAACAATAGTACAATGGTTAAACCAGAGAATGTCCTTATTTATAGGAGGTGCTAAGATATGTAAGAATGAATTGTCATTTGCACAACTTATATTCAGATGACTTAGGAAATAATTTATGCACACACACAATGTGGCAAAACATTAAGAATTTGGGGTAAATTTAGATGAAGGAGATATAGGTGTGTGCTGTATTATTGTTTAAGCTTTTCTATAGATTTTAATTTTTAAAAATGAAAAAAAATGGAAACACTAGAGTGATTTCATGTAACCATATAGACTTCTAGCTTTTCGAGAAAAGTCTGATTATCTGATGCAACAATTTGCTGGAGCTCTGAAAAGCCTCCATAGTTTGCTATAGTGGCTTCCCTCAGTGAGGTCACCTGCCTGACTCCAATAGGCATTTGATTTGCAATCCATGATAGAAAAAATTCAACTCCTTAATAGCACATGTAAGGCTTTCCTTCATCAGGCCTCATCGAGTCATAAGCCTTTTAAATTCTCCTCCCGGTTCTCTTTATAGAATTGTTTTTCTTGAATACCATAAGATTGACCTAAAATGTTTTTCACTTGGGAAGACCTTTCGCCTTGAGAGGGCCAACTGGGAACTAGGGAACAGAAGGCTTGGAAAAACCATATAAGCTCTTCCCATTCTTGACACACATATAAAACCCAGTGCATCTCTCTAAGATCAATCATCAGATTGGAATAAGAGATGAAAGACTCAGAGGCAAAGGATAACTTTTAACCAGAACAATAATATTATTTTCATCTTCTGGCATTTGGGGACCTGGCCGTACAAATCAGGATGAATAGAACTACATCTGGTTAGTAGACAAAGAAGTAACCTCAAAGGAAACACAATGAAATCATGATAGAGACTGTCTTTGGGAAGCAATGGTGAGAAATAGGCCTGAGGAAGAATGATGATTGAATTTCAACTTGATATATATTGTTTATTCTTTTCATATTAGAAAGACTTTAAGCAAAGATGACAAAATCTTGGCCAATTCTTAGTGATGAATGCATTGTTGTTTCTTATATATTCTGTTTTCTCTAGTTGTAAAATTTCTCAAAACAAATCAAAACATGTCTACCCCTCAAGGGACAAAGATATCTACAGATATTTGGTACCATGGACATACCCCCTTTGGAAAAGTTGTCACCTGCAGTAATGTGCTGTCAGTTTCTTTCCAGAACTGAAGGAAGCAGAAGTTAAATCATAAGCCTCTAGTTTTCTTGAATACTGTTGAATATTAGGAACCACAGATTTTATTATTTATTTATTTATTTTTGTGATGGAATCTTGCTCTTGTTGCCCACGCTAGAGTGCAATGGTGCAATCTCGGCTCACTGCAACCTCTGCCTCCTGGGTTCAAGTGATTCTCCTGCCTCAGCCTCCTGAGTAGCTGGGACTACATGTGCCTACCACCATGCCCAGGTAATTTATTAGTAGAGCCAGGACTTCACCATATTGGCCAGGCTGGTCTCAAACTCCTGACCTTGTAATCTGCCCGCTCAGCCTCCCAAAGTGGGAGGTGATTTAAAATTAAAATCACCAAGATCAACATTTTTTGATACTATATTTCCCAGTAATCCCCCAGTGGTTAAAGAAAGAGGTTAGCAAAAGAAACTCAAGCCAAAAAGTACAAGATCTTTCTTATATATAAACTTCCCTTCCTTTTTTTTCTTACTGTGAAAGCTAATAAAGCAAGATCTCTGACTTATGATGTAATCTTTCCTCTGTTTTGGTTCTGGAAGCTAGTAAATTTTAACACAATTAGAGTGTTACAGTTGATGGCCCCTTTGGGATTTTTACCTAAATACTGCTTTCTCTCACTGTAAAATTAGGACGGTTCTTTTGTCCACTATGATTTTTTGCAATACGTGAAAGTTAAATGAGATAGTAACAAGGCTTTGTCGTATGATAGCAAAAGATCTCATCTCTCTGTGTGAAGAGTATGTCTGCGATCCTAGGACTGGAGTATGTCCTGATTGAATGTCTTGCCTTATTGGCCAGAATGGTACTGGGGCTATCAGAAGGAGCCTGGGACTCAGAACCCAGGGAACAGTGGATGAGTCTTGTAGAAGACAGGGGCCTGCCTGACTTCCCTTTCTAAGGGATCCATGTCAACTACAGTAGGATTCTGAGCTTGTTGGGATGGGACTGATGTCCACCATTCCCCAGGTGGAGAAATACAGACAAGCTGCTTGCACAAAATGCTAAGCTAATTTGTTATATACACTCATTCTCTGCAGTGTGAACAGAGTGGCTATAAAAGAAGAAAACCTGAGGAGAAATCAGCCATTGTCCAGACTTGAATAAAATGACAGTGGAAACTAGTAACTCAAGTGAACTGTATCTGTTTGTGGAATTACTTGAAACTGTAAGTCTGACCAGTGCAGATGAGTTGGGGGTATGTCCTTTGATATTCACTTTTGACATGTATGTCTGCCTTAACTTAGGGATATGATTTGACCAGCTGTATGAGGGTTACATAATAATTAATAGCTACCTTTGTTGTGGGAGTAACATATTCCAGGCAAGGTGCACAGAATTTGTATAGATTGTCTAGTTTAATCCTCATAATATTGCCAAGGTGATTATTATGCCCATTTTATAGAGAAGGGCACTCAGGTTTAGAGAGGTCAAGTGAGTTGCCTAAAAGGCAGAAGAGGGCCTGAAACTTAAGTCTGTATAATGGCCCAGATCCACTTTGTTAAATACACCCAATGATTCTAAAAGCTGGCTTCACAAGGCTTCACAATAGAATAACCCCGGGGGGTAATTTTACCAAATGCTGATGGCCAGGCCCATGTGGTTCAATTAAATCACAGTACTTGGGTGAGGTTCCTGGGCATCTGTATTCTTCAAGCTCACAGATGATTCTAATCGGCAATCAAGATCGGGAATCTCTGAACTACTTCATACTGCTTCCAACATAACTAAGCTCATCCTATAGTGAGGTAGGCAAAATAATGTCCCAAAAGATGTCCACCTCCATATCCCAGGAACTGCGAATATGCTACCTTATATGACAAAGGGGAATTTGCAGGAGAGCAATTAAGAATCTTAAAATGAGAAGATTACTCTGGATTATTTTGGGAGGACCCAAGTAACCATAAGGGTCGTTATACGTGGAAGCAGACTGCAGGAGGGCCAGTGTCAGAGTGACGCGGCCGAGAAAGACTAGTTAACTGTCGTTGGCTTTCAAGATGGTGTAAGGCCATGAGCCGAGGAATGCAGGCAGCCTCTGGAACCTGGAAGAGGCAAAGAAATGGAGCCTCCCCTGGAACCTCCAGAAGAAACACAGCTCTGCCCATACCGCAGAGACTCATTTCAGACTTCTGACCTCCAGAACTATTAGATAATAACCTGGGTTGCTTTAAGCCACTAAATTTGTGGTAATTTGTACGGCATATGTGTGTGTGGATACTAATATTTGTACAGCATATGTATGTATACTAACATATGTAGAGGTATGTGTATGTATATGTGTGTACACATACACATGTTTGTATGCATTTATACATGTATAAACACACGTCACACACATATACATACACATACATCTCCATATAATATTAGTAGAGTGAATGGAATGGCTGATGGTCCCAGGCCAACCATGACAAAAAGGGAGCATAATCTTGTGCAAACATCTTTTCATTTGAAAAGAAAGCTATACTAAAGTGTTATATCGAGAGAGATCCAAGATGGCCGATTAGCAACAGCTCAGGAATGTAGCTCCCAGTGAAAGCGCAGAGAACGAGTGGACGCCGCACTTTCCGACGAATTTTTGTAGCCCACAGACCGGGAGATTCCCGGCAGAGGAGCCACA
>CAUYQU010003832.1:0-58940 GCA_963574635.1 Cheracebus regulus
CTCTCTTTTGGTTCTATATGAAGTTTAAGGTGGTTTTTTTCCCACACTTTCTTCTATAAAGCTTGTATGGGTCTCTTATCCAAATTGCTATGGTCAGATCTGCTTCATAATTTGTTTTATAAAGGTAATACAGTTATATGCTGTATATTATAAAATTTTCCAAAAAGCTGTCTATTGGGGAAAGATATTAAGAGTTACGTTCAGTAGAATAAATAGACTATTAAGAGCTTCATGTCAGATTTTGGATTTTGCTACAAAATTAGTTTATATCACATAAATTTTTTTTTTCTATTTTTAGAGCTTTTTGGCATTTGGAATTGCAGAGGAGGGATTAAAGACCTGGATAATTTGCATATCACTTATTTCTAGTAAAATTGAACTTGTTTTATTGGCCCTTTATAACTTTTCTTTTGTAAATTGCCTGTTTTTAGTCTTTGCCCATTCTTTGATTAGGGGATTTGCCCTTTTTAATGATATTTTAAAAATTAAATATTTTACCACATATTTTGCAATTATATCTCCCAGTTTATTTTTCACATGTGTTAATAACACACAATTTTGTGTAAAATAGTTTGGAAATGTTTACCTTTGTGGGACTTGTCTGTGGGGTCATATCTAAAAAGCCATTTCTAATTCCAAAAGGGTATAACTGATCTATATTATCTAGTACTTTTAGTGGTTTAGCAGTTTTATTTCTGCATGAATATCTTCAATCTATGTGAATTTAGTATTATGTTGGCTTTAATGTAGGTTATAGCTGGTACACACAGTACTACTTATTAAGCAATTTTTCCCTTTCCCATTGAGTTTAAATACCACCTTCTTTATAAAAGCACAAAACTTTTATGTATACTTGGATCTGTCCCTGGACATTCTATTTTGTTCTGGTAACCTGTCCATCTCTGGCTGCCAAAACCACATTATTCCCATTAAAATACCTTTAATACCTATTAGGGATGGGGGAAGGAAGGATGAAGAGACAGAGGAAATTTTTAGGGCAGTGAAACCATTCTGTATGATCCACTGTAACAGTGGATCCATCTCATTATCCACAGAATGTACAGCATCAAGTGTGAACTCAGGCTGGCATGGTAGCTCAAGCATGTAATCCTAGCACTTTGGGAGGCCGAGGTGGGTGGATTACCTGAGATCAGGAGTTCAAATCCAGCCTGGCCAACATGGTGAAACCCTGTTTCTACTAAAATACAAAAATTAGCTGGGCATAATGGTAGGTGCCTGAGTGAGACTCCATCTAAAAAAATAAAAATAAATAAAAGAGTGAACCTAAAGTAAATTACGGACTTTGGGTGATAACAACATGCAAACGTAGGTCCATCCCCAGCTCTGGTGTGGGATGTTGGTAATGGGAGGAGCTCTATGTCTGCAGGCACAAGATCTAAGTGGGAACTCTCTGTACCTTCTTATTACTGTGAACTTAAAACTGTTCTAAAAAATAAAATCTATTTTTTAAAAAACAAAATCTAAACATTGCTTTTGAAGTCATAGAGCTTAGATTCAAGGGGGAATATGAAAAAATAGAAAATTAAAATAGATTGAAATTTAGCAAGTATTGCAGTAAAATAGGATACCACAGAATAGTCCTTCTTTAACCTGTGGTAAAGGGCCAATGAAGAAATAAATTATCAGTATCTCTTAGATTAAGCAGCCTCTTAATTATTCTCAACTTTGGAAAAGCTATTTGTAAACTGTAAAGTGCTTTGTGCATATTAGTTATTTGCCACTAATCTATAATGGACTCCTTTTAAAAATGAAGGTAGTTATTCACTCCCTCTACCTTCTACTCTGGAGAATAATGAAATTGCAGTTGTAAAATGCTGTCATGTTCTCTTAAGAGATTGGTGTCTTATAAGAACAAGCTGAAGAACATTTCAGGCAAGACTGAGCGCATTTGATGTGGGATGACTCTAGACTGAAGTAATGTCTCTCTCATCACAAAGTAATCTGAATGGCTCAGGACAAATTCACCAAGTAAAGTAGAAGCTTGATATTTGCAGGCTATGTATTCCATAACCTAGTACTCTTTTTAGACCATGTTTTTCTTAAAGAAGCTAAGGTTTTAATCCTTCAAATTATATGCATATGATGAATATAGAAAAGCCCTTTCTAAAGTATGAAGAATGAGCGGTTCACCCAGCCACTGGCTAATCAAATGCCAGCTACTTCACTGAATGCTCAGAAATCAGTACAAGTCTCAAGCATTAAGCCTGACAGGGTCTGACATCTGGCCATTTAAACAGTCCTTCAGCACATGTCATATTAATACTCTGTGCAGGAGCAAATTCAATCATTTCTTTAAATTGGATCCTCACTGAGTGACGTCCAGAACAGTCAAACACTGGCCCAGTGGAAAGAAGACCGAAGGAGGCACTGGGAGAGCTGGCTCTTAATCCCCTCCTGCTGCTAATTAGGCAGATAGCTTTGACCACTTGCCTTAATTTTCTGAGCATCAGCTCTCTCTTCTGTTACATCAGAAGGCAGACCACTAGATCAATAAGGGCACTTTCAGCTTTCAAAATTAAAGAAACAAAAACAGATCCACTAACTGATTTATGTACTGCCTTATTATAATTGATTCATCCATTTACTTATTCCAAAGATGCTTATTATGAACATCTTACGTGGTCAATTCCTATGCCACATGTGGTCCCTAATTGAGAAGGGAACATGGGAAAGAGACAGGGTCCCTCAGTCTACCTTCTTCCCTCCTCCAGGTGGGTCCACAATTCACTGAACTTGAGGAAGTGACGAGAAGTGGTGAGGAAAGGGTTGGCGGGATATTCTTGGAATTGTCACACTCAATGCATTTACTTAGAACAGGATTTCTCAGCACCAGCACTGTTGGTTTTGGTGGGGCTGGTGGGGGACTAGGCTGCCATTATAGGTTGTTGAGGTTGTTGAGTTGTATCTCTGACCTCACCCTACTAGATGCCAGGAGCATACCCTCCCACCATTTGTGACAACCAAAAATACCTGTCTCCAGACATTGCCAAACGTCCCCCGGGAGCAACATCACCCACTGAGAGCCACTGAGTTAGAGCCACCAGGCACTGTGTGGATTCTGAGCAAACAGAAATGAGAACGCTGCAGGCCTGGCCGGGCAGAGCTGACTCCAGAGCTGCTGTGCCACCTTCATGGACACCAGTTCCCTGGCGGCCTTGCTAAGCCTCCGTCCCCACCGCAGAGTTTCTCATCCAGCAGCTCTGGGTGGGGCTGCAAGGTTTGCATTTTTAAAGAGGTCTTAGGGATGCTGATGTTGCTGTTTCTGCAGGACCATCTCTGAGAACCATGCGGGCTCCACCCTGCTGACAGGTGAGAGTACAGATGTCCTCTTCTCACATCAGAAAACAACTTAATAGTTTTTTAAATTCAGAAATTAATCCCCCGGTGGATACTCAAAGCACAGTAAATCTGAAATGTCACAGGTAGAAAAACAGAGACTCCCATAAGCTAGAACAATGCCAATGGGTGGTGAGTTTTATATATTAATTTTGGTTTCTTTCTGAATTAGCAGATGAATGGTCAGTGAAGGGGCTGGTCTAAGAACCTAAGTATTACCTAATTTTAAAGTTCCAATGGATTCTAAGCTCCAAACAACTGAAACAAGGTTTTTATCACACTTACATTTGTAAGCTGGTGGCATTTCTGGCTGCATCTGGATGTGAGCAATTCACGTTGCTCTAAACACATACATCCACCCAGACTGACCCAGCTCTCTTTCTGCTCTTTCTTTCTCTTCCTCTGGTGCTCTTCCCAGGTCCACCCTGTCCCTTTATCTGCAGCAACCCCCTGTCACTGTGATAACCCAGTCCTCCATTGCTGGGCATAGCTGGCACCTGGAGGGTAAAGTATTCTCAACAAAACTGTTAGCTCACTGCGGACTGAACACCGCTACTTCCGCTTGCTGTGTTGATACTACCAAATACTGTATTTTCTTTGAAAAGTGTCACACACCCGCAGGAGGAAGTGGGGTGTGGTGTCACAGCAGCATAGGAGGACAGGGGTGTTTTTTGCTACTGATGTACCCAGGGGTGAGAGCTCACTTTGCCATATCTTGTTCAGTCTCTGACGAGCAGTTCATGGGTACCAGCCACATCTCTATTCATTAAATCAAAGAGTAAGAAAGTGGAGTTCAGGCTCTTGAAGCCTCCTTCTCTGACAGCGCTCTAAGAAGGAGAGGTTTACCCCATAACTACCCCATAATGTACTGAGAACAGGGACCCCATCTCATCTGCATATCCAATGCAGTACTTTGCAATACGGTAGGCAGGTATACCAAATGCTTAGTGACTAACAGCAAAAAAAAAAAAATGTATGTGTCACTTCATCCCCTTGGCAAGTGGTTCAGAGGAGTCCTGGGCCATGCCAGATGACCCATGAAACAAATTCTCATGATATTTTCATAAGGGAGAATTTCTAAGCATGTTTTAGAAAAGTGTGGTGTGATTATCATAGCCATCTTTTCCACCAAACACTGTCATAAGCATTTTCCATGGATTAATTCATTAAATCATTACAACATAGACATAGACCCAATCCTTCATAGACCTCAATGAAGTGGTCCATTATACACCTTGTTTTACAGAAATGGTAATGTCGCAGAGAGATTAAGTCACCTGTCCAAGACCATATAGCTTGATAAGTGATAGAGCTGGCCTAAACTCCATAACACCGTCATTTACAAACCTGCAAGCTCCTTCATGTGCTAACTCCTTCCTGGGTCTCTGGGTCTTTTTGAACTCTGCCATGCAAAGGTTCAAGAAGAGCAGAGCCCCGTGCCCAGGGACTTCAGCTCTCCTTCTCAGTCAAGGCACCCCTTGACCAGAGCACCTAAGTCCCTGGCCCCGACTTGACGCCCCTGTTTCGGGCAGTGTACTCTTCCTCACTGAGCACCTACATGGCAGGAAGAAGCATCAGGAGGATTGCAAGGCATCCAGCACCTCAGAGCTACTGGGTCACAGGATGGTAGAGCCAGAAAATTGTCTTTTCAGAGTAAAGTTTGACCCAAGGAGCAGAGTTACACATTTCCATTTCCTCCTATAAAAGGCAGCATCTTTGTGTCCAGTAAGTGATTATTCTAACCACGTTCAGAAAATGATGCCAGGGAGGCCGAGTTCCTCCCAGCTTTATCTGATGAAGTTAGCTTCTTTCTAGACTTTGGCCATAGAAATCTTCATTGATCCCAATCAGCCACCTCCAAAGGCATGAATGGCAGAAGCTTGGAGGGAATTGCACAGGTTTATGACACGCTGAAAATTACCCAAGTAGGCAGAGGCACCCTGACATCCAGAAGGGAACTTAGGGTGTTCTGAGAAACTCCATCTCTGTTTACGTCACCCACTTCTTCACTCTCCAGATCATAGCTGTTGGGGCAGAAAGAAACATTGTTAAGCTCCAGGTACACAGACAAAGAGAAACATCCTATTTGTGTTTAAGATAATCAAGCAAGTTGCCAGGAAAGCTGCTCCTACAGTCACAACACGCCCTTTGTAAGTAGCGATGGGTGGGAGCAGACAGAAACAGTCAACAGTGAAACCCCCATGCATTTATGTCCTCCCTGACCTCATCTTCAAAGACATTTGCTGACAACAAGAAATATGTCAGTCTGGGTGGAGACACTTAGCCACCAAGGCTGGGTCCAGGTGCTGTTGCTGACTCGCTATGTAGTCCTTTGTACAGTTTTTGTGGGTTGTCAGGGATCCAATACATAAGGCCTCTTGCAGATCAGGCGTCAGGGAGATGGAGAAGCATGTCCACCCGCATATAACAAAGGCCGGATCCATGGAGATGGCTAAAGCATTCAGGCAAAGAAGTTGGTTGTCTCAGTTCACAGCGTCCCAGGCAATGCTGGACTGTGGCAGGGATCCCCCACCCGCCACCTCCCAGGTGAGGAGGATGCACTCCTCCCCAACCCCAGCCTACAGCATGGCCAAGAGCAGTGCAGAAATGGTTCTGCGAGTCAGCAGATCCTGTAAAAGGAGAGGAGGAGGGTGGAGGTAGGCAGGGGCAGTTTCTTCATCTAGAACCTGCTAACCAAAAAGTGAGTGACTGAGGCAAGTGTCTCTATCGGTTGAGGTTTATTGAGCCAAAGCTTGAGGACACACCCGGGAAAAACACCAGCCACAGAAGCACCTGTGACCTCTACTTTCCAAAGAAGATTTTTGGAACTCAGTGCTAGGGAGAGGGGGCGGGCAGGAGGGAGAAGGAGGAGGGAGGCTCTAATTAGTGCTCAGTCAATCCACGTTTTATGTGAGCTAAGGTAAATGCGGGACAACAGGGAGCAGAGGAACAAATCGTCATGCACCTGCCTCAGGGTGGGGGGAAGAGTAACTGATGTCAGCTGATCCTTCTGCTGTACCTGGGAAGATGAGCTCAAAATCAACATTGTCAGTTGAGTTCCTAAAACAGAACTCAGTTTTAGAAATTAATCTTAGGTTGCAGTCCTAGGGTTGCAATCGGTGTATGCTTGTTTTATAGGGGATTGTGGATCCTGAAGGATTTAGGGGCCAGAAAGGAATTTCCTTGTGAGCAGTTTATGAGGATGGCCATCTGGAGAAGCACAAGGCCTTTTGTCATTTTGGTGAGAACATCTGGCTCACGTAGAATGCTGTGACAGGGTTGTGATGTGACCACTGTCTGCTGGAGAAAAAGAATGGCAGGGCGGCTGGACTCAGCTTCCAGGCTTACCTTTCCCCTTGGCGTAACAAGTTTGGGAAGCCCAGTATTTTATTTTCTTTTACAAACTTATCCATCAGATCAATCACTCTTCTTCCGCGGATGTAGGGATGGAGAGTGAGGAGAGGTTAGGAGAGGCCCGGACCCAGGCAAGCTTCTCGGGTTGAAAACACAAGGAGGGGAAATGGGAGCTTTCTGCTAATGACCGTGATTCACAACTGCTCCATAAGTGATAAGTGGTGTTGTCATCATAACCAACAGCATCATCATCTCAGGTTTTATACTTTTTCTGCCTGCTGTTTTCTAGATATGGAAATTATGTGACCCAGACTTCAAATACCTAGTCCCATGATTCCCAATAAATATCCACATGCCCAAGAAATTTCAGCACTTGGCTGGTGAAAATACAACTTTTACATCCTTAGTTCATGTATCTTAATTCTCGATTCAGGAAAGAAATCAACTCTATTTTCCATATCTGAAGGTTAACATGTCCAGAATCATATGTCTCACCTTCCTGTGCCATCTAGCTCTTCCACAGTCCTCCCATCTTGTGAATGGGGACAGCCTCCCACCGTGGGCTGGGGCCCCAGATCTCGAGGCCGCCCTGCTCTTCCTTTTTCCCTCCCCTCACCTTCGGTTGCTTGGTACATCCCGTCAAGAGACATCAGAATCCCTGCACTCTGCCAGGGTCCCTCTGCTGGTGCCCCCAACCATCAGCTGGAAGAGTAAAGTCACCCCCAGTAGTCTCTCTTCTTCTGCATGTGATCCTCACAGTCCATTTAACACGGGGACCCAGACACCCCCATTCTAGGTGTAAATAAGTCCACTCTGCACTCAAAGCTGAAGACGGCATGCAGACTCTGCAGGTGGTGTCCTATCTGAACTCCATGTTCTCACCATGGCCTGTGGACACCCCAGGGGCATGCCTACCTCACTGTCTTCTCTACCCCTTGCTCATTCCATGCAGCCCAGCTACCTTCCCAGAGCATGACTGCAGCTCTGACCTCACGCTCATGTTTCTGCTGGGAACACTCACCTGCCATTGTCTCCGTGGCTCACTCCTCTCCTCTTGCAGGTCTTTACTCAGCATTGTTTCACGGAGACCCTTCGGGACCAGAGAAGCCCTCCCTGCCACCCCACCCAGCACTCCCCACCTCTCTTCTCTGCTTAGCGTTTTTCATGAGAGTCACCTCGTGTATTTCGTATTACATTCATCTGCTTTCTTGTCTGTCTCGTGCATCTGGACCCCTGCACAAAGGATAGGTTTTTGTTTCTTTGGCTGACTGCAGTGTCCTGTAACACTTAGTACCTAGTAGCTCTAGTAACTGCTTGTTGAATGAATGAGTGAGTGAATGGATGCAGAGTCACTATAATCAGAAATCGTACACACTGTAATCATGGAACATTAGGTAATAAATACTAAGCAGCTGGAGAAAGAGTATCTATAATTGGACAGCCATTTTTCCGATCTTGGAACATTGTTTAGCATTTCAAATAATGAAAAGAAACACATATAGAATGCTTACTCTGTGCTGGGCATTGTTCTGCTTTACACATATTAACTCATTTAATCTGTGCAATGCACGTAGGGGTTTATGGAGTTTTCTTGTACCTTATCTCATTCAGTTCCCAAAATACTACTGGCAGATTGTGGGTGATTACAACATTCACCAGGATTCTTCCCCAGGGCAGCGGCTTGTGGGAGAGCTGAGGTCTAGAAATGAGGAGTTGGGAGCAGGAAAGGAACCAAGCCTGACCCCACCCCCACCCCCAAACCAGCAGTTTGATTTATGGAACCTTGGGAGAAGAGCTTCTCCAAAATGCCACTTCGCAGTCTCCAGCAGGTCCCCCTCAGAGAAACCAACCCGGGACGACCCTCTGTGTGGACATCAAGGAGGAAAGAGGCAAGTGAGCCTTTTCCTTTTTCCTGCTCGTGGACTTAGAGCAAGAGTGTCTGAGACATCCAAGTACATACTGTTTTCATTTTTCCTTTTGGCATCTTCAGCGATCAAGACATCCGCTAAGGATTTGTTCAGAAATCAGAATTAGTTGTAAGGCAGTTGCCTGAACCATTAGAAGTATTTACCCCACGAAGAGCATTAAGGCAACGCAAAATACACAGGGGAGAACGTGGAGATGGAATTATTAGGTTGGTGCAAATGTAATTGCAGTTTTTGTCAATACTTTTAATGGTGAATTTTAAAAAAAACTGTATTTTTAGTAGAGGCAGGGTTTCACCGTGTTGGTCAGACTGGTCTTGAAAGCCTGACCTCAGGTGATTGGCCCCTCTCGGCCTCCCAAAGTTCTGGGATTACAGGCACGAGCCACCATGCCCAGCCTTTTATTTTTTTATTTTTTGGCCATTACTTTTAATGGCGAAAACTGCAATTACTTTCACTCCAACTTAGGAGTTTTAATATAATAATTATTGTTGCTATTGTTTTTATCACAATTGGACCTTCCCTTTTTCCCTCAAAAAAAAAAAAAAAACTTAAAAAACATCATAGTTGTTTCAAAAGTTACTTGAAGAATTTTAAAGTCATTCGTTGTTGAGACTCTGAAAATGTCGGAATACTATTATGCATGACAGATTTCCATGGCAGGCAACAGTCATCCAGCACATGCCTGTAACGTGGGCTGTAACGTGGGCTAAAAGTTGATGGAAAGCCTAACCCCTTTCAAACACTCTTTCTATGACTAGCTGAACTCCATGGTGGACGGCAAGGCTGTGTCCTACAGCAGTGAGAGCCCACCACAGCCAGGAGGCACCTCACAGGGACTGGAAGTGCAGAGGGAGGTGGGCCAGCTGGGGCCCGAGGGTCCAGACTCGGTGAGACTCACACACCTGCCCCACCACGCTCCCTTGTCACCCACTTTCTCTCTTCTTCACATCAGTACTGGCGGCAGCACCCTGAGCTGAGGGGAAACATTCATGTTCAACATCAGAGGGTATTTTATTTGTATGCCACTTTGGTGGGAGCTCTGTCCTTTAAGAGGGGACCCTTCCCATCTAGAAGAAAGTCTACTCGTCCCCTTCCCCATCTAATCAAATTAATTCTATGGATTCTGGAAGAAGAAAAACAAAAGTGAAAAGTAGATAAGGAGGAAGCATGGCAGACATGCGCTTGGAATACTGCTAAAGACACTGGATCTGGCAGGTGGTAGGATGCTACAGAAAGGGACTGAAATCTGAGCCCTGTGTTTGAATTTAGGCCCACCAGGTGCTTTGTAACCATAGACAAGTCACCTAAACTTGCCGAGCCCCAGCCATAAAATCTATAAATTAGTAAGATGGCGATAACTACCATAATTGTCCTGTCCACCTGACAGCCACTGGAAGGGTTTACAGAGATAACATAAGTCAAAGTGTCTGTAAGAGTTCATTATGATAATTAATGTGATGATTATTTTTAACATTATTAGGTGAGTAACTAGTAATACCCACTCTATCTCATAGGATATTTTAAGGATCTCATGGAGGATGAGAAAGATTTTGAAAGATGGCAGTTGTGCTCAGATGGAGATGACAGAGCTTAGAAACAGAGGAATGGTGTGAACAGAGCCATGGAGATAGATATTTAGGGAGCCTTCAGCAAACCAAGAACAGACCAGGCAGGCTGGGACTCCACTGAGAGTCGTGCTGTGTGAAGAAGGCAGCTTGAACCCAATACATAGAGGCTTTTAAATAACAGGTTAAGAATTAGGCTTTAACTCAGCAAAGACTGGGACAACTTTATTGAGTACTAATGTAACGTGACCATGGCTGTGCCTCATTGGGACTCTCTATTCATGTAACCTGTTAAAATTGGTGTCAGCAGATTCATCGTGTCATCCCAGGTGCTTTATTGTCTATATTTCAAGGTTTCTTCAACACTATTGTTGATTTAGGGGGGAAAGTAGGGAATATTGTTAATGTTGGCAGGCAGGAGGGAAGCCTCCTTCATCTCTAGTTCTGACTGATGGTTGACTGTTAGGCTCGGGTTTCCTTTGTCATGTGTCTTGTAGGGGTCATTTTAAAATATTATCTTCAATTCACACTTTATTATTGCTATTGTCATCATTTTGGGAAGAGTCTTGCTCCGTCACCAAGGCTGGTGCGCAGCAGTGCGATCACAGCTCACTGTAGCCTCGACCCCCTGGGCTCAAACGATCCTTCCACCTCAGCCTCCCAAGTAGCTGGAACTATAGGTGTGTGCCACCATGCCCAGCTAATTTAAAAAAAAAAATAGAGATGGGGCATTATTTTGTTGCTGAGGCTGGTCTCAAACTCCTAGGCTCAAGTGATCATCCCGCCTCAATCTCCCAAAGTTCTGGGATTACAGGCATGAGCCACTGCGCCTGGCCCATACTTACTGTTTGTTTCTCATTCCCAAATTTACTATTGATATTTTTTCAGCTGATGAGAGTATATTACACTTCTATTGCTTTCACTTCTATAGCTTTCTATTTCTATGGAATTTGTCCCCATCAGGTTAGGTTATGTGGACATCCTCAGCATCACTCTAAAAGCCTTCTGGGGGTTTGAATTGTGGAGGGTGAATCAGCCTAGCTAAATAGGTGAGTCAGTGCCCAGAGAATCAAAAGACCAGAAATCTCAGTTCAGCACTCAATGGCGTGTGACCTAAAGCACTAAGCAATTAGACTCCATCATGTACCTGCCTCAAAGCTACTTACCAAAGACAAATGAGATCACGCAAATAGTGAGCCTGTAAGAGTAGAAATGCTTTGCTGATTTAAAGTACCTGTCGACCAGGCACGGTGGCTCATGCCTGTAATCCCAGCACTTTGGGAGGCCGAGGTGGGCAGATCACCTGAGGTCAGGAGTTCAAGACCACCTGGCCAACATGGTGAAACACTTTGTAATCCCAGCACTTTGAGAGGCTGAGGAGGGTAGATCACCTGAGGTCAGGAGTTTAAGACCAGACTGGCAACATGGTGAAACCCTGTCTCTACTAAAAATTAGCTGGGTGTGGTGGTGCGTGTCCATAATCCCAGCTACTTGGGAGGCTGAGGCAGGAGAATCACTTGAACCCAGGGGGACAGAGGTTGGAGTGAGCTGAGATCACACCATTGCACTCCAGCCTGGGCAACAGAGCGAAACACTGTCTCAAAAATAATAATAAAGTACATATCATGATGGTGTTTTGCAGCTGGGATAGCAAAAGCATGGAAGATTGGATGAACATACCTAATATCTATCATGATAATGGCTGCATCCAGATGAGGACCTCAGAGGGTAGTAAGTGCTCTGCAGGAGATACATGGAGGGTTTTATGGGAGCTCTGTCACAGAGTTCAGAGGAAGGTCACATAATTTAGCCCAGGTATGCTCCTAAAAGACTATTTCTGCATTCCTCCTGCTCTTTTTGGTACACACCAATAAAGTCAAGAAGGCCCATTAGAAAATATATCAGAGTTGTAATAATAATAATAACTAACATTTATTGAGTGTTTATGTTGAGCCAGCCCCATTCTAAGCACCTTGTGTGTATTTGCCCATTTAATCCTCATGGCCCTTTGAGATGAGTAATGGTAGTATCAGTGATTTCCAAATGAGAAAGCAGGCTTAGAGAGTTTAAATAACTCCAGCAGTTCTGCACAGGGGGGCATCGATCTCTTGCCTGTAACACGTGCCGGGCTGCTTCCTTTGCTCTTGACTCCCTCTGTAATTGTCTGTCACTTAATTTGACCATAGTATACCCTTGCAGGTAAAACAAATGCGTGAGATGAAGAGATTTGGTAAAATGTTGCTTTTGAAAACGAACTCCCTAAGCAAAAATGCAGAGTCTCTAGCATGTATCAGAAAGGGGGATTAGCTCTGGAGGAACATAGATGATGAAGACATAGCCCCTTCCCTTGGAATTGTTGTGGAAAACAGACGTGAACCCATAAACCCAATTGCACATTCTAGGGAAATATGGTAGTGTGGGCACTGGCACTGTTTCTTCCCCTATCCCACAAGCTGACTGCATCTCCAAAGGAATGTGATCACAGAGGGAAATCACTTATCATCATTGGGGATGAGGGAAGTAAGGCACCCACATGCACTTGTTCTGAGGAGTTCTTGCTAAATGTATTGCAGATGAGAGCAGAGAGACTTCTGTAGTCAGAGTTGAACTCCTTTTCTGAGAGTATGTAACAGCTCAAGAATTAAGTAGGGGACACCCTGGTGGGGCTTTACTAAGTCTGCATGTTAGAGGGCTGAGAGCTGGAGCCACAGGATCAACCCTACTCGGACTTGAGAAACGGCAGGCGTGACGCAAACCAATATGACAGGTGCCGTCTAGCAGTGCACTCAGGGAACTGCAGGAACCGGGGCTGAGAACTTCCCATGAGAAGTATTGATGGGAGGGCCATCTGGGGGGGAAAGGAAGGCTTCAAAGAGGACTAGAGACTGAACAGGAACTTGAGAGATGAGGAAGAAGGAGGTGGGAGTGATGGAGTGAAATAGGGAGGCATTCCAGGGAGAGGATTCAGCTTTACTAGAAGTCTGAAGCTGAGAAACACATGGCACGTTGGAGAAGCAGCAGCAGTTTTGCAAGACCCTAAGATCCCTCAGGCTAGAGCATGGAGATTTGATGGAGATGGAGAGGTGACCAAGGCTGGACAGAAGAGGCAGGGTAAGATGCTGCCGTGAATCACAAGAGAGGTGACGCAGAATTGGTGGAGCAAGAGATGAAGCAGGTGCGTTGTGGGGCATGAGGGGAAGGGTGAAGTCGAAGCAGCGGGTGAGGCCGAGCGTCACAGCACGAAGCACTGAGCTGGCAAAATGAAAGAAGAGGCAAGTCTGAAAGGAAAGGCGGGGAGTTACCTATGGGACCTGGTGAGTTGGGAGTCCCCTTGGAGATATCCAGGAGAGAGACGAATGTGTGACTTGATTGCTCCAACAAGTGATCTGTGGGAAGACCTGGTCCCTGTCCTGTTGGGGACAGCCTGGCGGAATCAGTCTTATGCACAGATTGTTGTCATAAAGCATGAGACTGCCATGTATTACACAAAGACCACCAGGATGGCCGAACAGTGGAAAAGAGCTTTATTAGTAATATCAGTTTGCAAACTGGGAAGAGTGTACTAAAGGTGCTCTCTCTTCAGAGAGGGAAAGTGCAGGCTGGTTTTATACCTCCCAGGGTCCATATTACACAATAGAGTCAGATATGTTCAGAAAGTTTTTGGAAAAAGCCATACATATTTGTGAGGGGAGATAAGTGCATGTGCCATGTGTAAACATAAATGTAACATACATCCCATGTTCACTTTGGGGCAGAGTTTTAACATTAAAATGAGGTGCTAAATTTGGCTCTTTACGTCAAAAGGCAAATTGTCAGACACAATGACATTTTGTGTGCAGCGTCTGTAAGCTGCTGAAACCAGCTTGAGGTCTGCCGTTGCTTATCAGGAAAGAATGCCTGGAAGGATGGTCCCCTGTCCAATAAGAGTTGCAGGGGTCTGGGTTGTAAATCAGAGTTAGGAAAGGTCTCACACTTCACCTGATTGCTCCTATTATTATCGAGACTAACACGGGTGTGTTTTTTCCTGTAGCTGTGGGAATTTAGGAGGCTATGATGACAGCCAAGCCCTGAACCCTCGACCCCTGGGTAACTTTTGTTTCTTGAACCTTAGAGTTCATCTTAGTTGATGAAGGGGCAACTGTCTTGGTCTCTCAGATCACATGTGGGATGGAGAGTGAAGACGAGACGCACTAAAATTTGCAGAGCACAGAGGACAGATCACACAAGCTTAGTCCTGAGGCATGCTATTCCAGCACTTGTATTTTTGTATACAGAAACTCTCCTTTCTATTTTAATACCCAGGGAATTCCCCCTTCTCCCAGCCATCCGCTGTGAACACAAAAAGGCAACCCACAAAAATCGTTTATGTTAATTACTTGTATATACATTACACATCTCTCTTGATGTAGATAGATAGATACACATATTTTTACATACACACGAATACATACATATACACACACAAATAATGTACTTACACATACACACACACATACATGTGTATCTGTTAAATGAATTCTGGTAATTTACATACCCAGCAGCATTGTATGAAAGTGTGACTCATTTTATCCTTACCAACATTAAGTAAGAGCATTTCAAAAATTTGATAATTGCACAGGCAAAAACATATTATTGTTTTTATTATATATTTTTTCTTTTGAGAC
The DNA here is from genome assembly GCA_963574635.1 of Cheracebus regulus. Taxonomy (NCBI): domain Eukaryota; kingdom Metazoa; phylum Chordata; class Mammalia; order Primates; family Pitheciidae; genus Cheracebus; species Cheracebus regulus. The sequence goes on from CAUYQU010003832.1 coordinate 14,869, forward strand.
TGAGTCTTGCTCTGTCACCCAGGCTGGAGTGCAGTGGTGTGATCTTGGCTCCCTGCAACCTCTGCTTCCCAGGTTTAAGCAATTATCCTGCCTCAGCCTCCAGAGTAGCTGGGATTACAGGTGCCCCCCACCATGCCCACCTAATTTTTGTTTTTTTGTAGAGAGGATTTCACCATGTTGGCCAGGATGGTGTCAAACTTCTGATCTCGAGTAATTTGCTCACCTCGGCCTCCCAAACTGCTGGGATTACAGGTATACGCCAGATGCCCAGCTTATTTTATTATATATTTTAAATATTTAACACTTTTTACATTTAAATTAAGACTTAAATGTTAATTTAGCCTCAGAAAATGCATTATTAATTGCTAATGTTATTTTTTTGCAGCTGTGTTTGCCGAACTGTAAATATTCAAAAGAGCTTAAATACCACAGAGCCAAAGCTATTTTAATTTTTTTAAGGATTTGATCATTTCCCTTTAGTAATTGAGGCCACTTTTGATTAAGATTTTAATTTAATATGCAGCTTTTTCATATATATTCTTTTTACTTTATAATCTCTGTATTTATAATCCATGCCTTAAAATGCCAATTGCATGTATTTCTTTTCGTTTGGTTTTTAAATTATCATATAGTAAAGTTGACTTTTGGCTTTGATGTACAGTTCCATGAATTTAAGTCTAGACTTCTGTGACCAGTAGAACAATCAAGCTGGAGAACAGTTCTGTCTTCACCCAACATTTGCTCATTCTGATCCTCCCCACTCCAACTCCTGGCAACCACTGATGTTTTTCTTCATATTGTTTTGGCTTTTCAAGGATGTCCTATAAATGTAATTACATAGTATCTTACTTTGAATGTCTTACATTGCTCACATGGCTGAACATTTTTCCACAGTTAGTTGCAACTATGTTTTTTGTATCTTGCATAGTTTGTTCCTTTGCAATTTATTTTCTTGGGTCATAAATAGTGCTTTTCTTACAAATTTGTATACCCTTATTATGTAAGAATGACACTAACTTATTTCTGTTGCACCAACCATTGCTATTTCCCTGGGTGGGTCTTTACCTTTAAGTTTGGTTATTTTCCTTAAATGCATAAGACCTTACCAATAGGAATAACACTGGATTAATAATATTGTAATATTCTGGTGATCCAATCTGATGCAGTATCCCTAATTCTGGGAAAGATTGTTAAAAAAAAATAGATGCTATCTCAAAGATGCATTATTTCTAGTGTGTAGGAGTTGGAAACAGACTAAATATGTAGCTATAGACTTTAGGAAAGCATATCATAGAGCTACGGACAGTAGAATGTCATGCAAGAATGACAAGGATGCCTGCAAAGATGTCAAAGAAACTTAAAAAAATTTTATAGTAAAATGTTAAAAAGCCAAATACAATTCCATACCCACAGGATGATCATAGCATGCAGAGAAAAGCACAAAACTTGCTAATTTAAAAAGACGAGAGAAAATAGATCAAACTAATAACTTTCTTTTTTATTGCTGGAAATATTGAGAGACTTTTTACTAACTTTGCGTGTCATCTTCATTTTTCATTATAATCACCTAAAAAGCTCTCTGAACTACATAGAGAAAAGCACTCTGTGTAGTTCAGGTGTAAAATGCTGCTATCTGCCTGAAAAACTCACTCCTGAGCTTGAGGTTCTATTCAATGATGTGTGAAGCTTACCCCACAAATGCCAATTCTGTCTTCTGGGTCAAGTATATGTCAGATCATGTCACTGTGCCCAGACCTTTAGAAAGAGAGATACTGACTTGGTTGTCAAACAGAACATACATGTGTTGGACAAATAATCAAAATGCTTAGAAGTAACAGAATACTGCAAGTGAATCTGGCAAAATGGCCATATCATCTGCATTGCTTATTAAGTAAGAAATCCTTGTCTAGGCAAGACCTTCAGGAGGAGAAAGGGTTTTGCCCCAGCTCTCTTCCTTGCTGTAATGAAAGCCCTGGTCACTCCGGAGGTTTCCATCTCTTCCTGAGACAGCATTTTCCAGGTACCTGCTGGGCTGCTGTTGGCTGATTAGGAAGCCAACCTGGAATAGCAGAGGGACACCAGGAAAGGCCAGGGTGCTTTAACTCAGGTTTGATGAGTCAGTGATCCCTCCAGACTCAAACAGAATTAAGGAAATCTTCAAAAAGTCTCTACATGTCAAAAAGTTCCTCCCATAACTGAAGATGATTCTCAGTGACTTTTTCCTCATTTGTGGAGAAATGAAGTTTTGTCTAAAACACCCAAGTGGCCCAGGAAAGATGGGATTCTCAAAGAAACTCTCTCCGGAGAATTCACAGCTGTTAGCCCTGCTCCTGCCTGGGAATTCTAAACTCACAGGGCCAAGAGGGCCCCCTAAAGACAAATGTTTACGTCATCTACCTGCTAATTCAGCAGTGTGATAGATACAGAACCCAACAAATCATGATGTTTACACAACTGTCTCCTTTAGATAAACTTTCCAAACTCTGCAGGAAACTAGGACTTCATTAATATCTGTGAAATTAACAGCACCTGTCAGAAGCTCCTAATTTGTCTCTCTTGTAGAGCCAAAGAACACTGGCATTTAGCATACTGGAGATCCCTTACGGCTTCGCTAGAAGGAGTATTACAGATCCAAGGTTTCCAGTTATGTTACTCATTCTCACTTCCAGGTTTTTATTATTTCAAATAGTTTTCTTTCTTTATACAAAGGCAGAAAAGACAACCAATGCTTTGTTTCTTTGGCTTACTTATGAAAGCTTGGGAAAAAATATGAGTATAAAATGGTCAAGAAGAGAGAGGAAACAAGGAAGTAACATTTTCACTGAATATCAGATGACAATTTCAGATTAATGGGACCTCGGGAAAGTAGGTAAAAGAGAAAAGGTGTTTAAGTTCACGTAAGTGGCCAGAACATTCAACAATGGAACAATAGATGAAGAATTAGACTAGACCTCTGGATTTGTAGCCAGCACTTTGATAACTTTCATCTAAACCTCTTGAAAAACACACTTAGTGATTTTGGGGCTTTTATCAAGTATTTTGTTCATCCTTAGATGATAAAGCCCTATTCTACAGCAGTCAATGAGTTTGGAGTTTTGTGCATGGTTTGTTATGTTCAAAGGCTGTGTGTGTGCTTGTGTATGTGTGTGTAACTGTGAAGAAAGCAGATTTTTTTTTTTTGAAAACGTCCAAAGTAAATAAGGATCAGCTGCTGAATGTCTTGGGCCAATCCCATTACACACATAAATAGACCATGTAAGAATTTTGCGGTGTCATATTTAACTAGTGTGACTAAAATAGACTCGCTCTTTATAAACTCATTTTCTGATCACTGTGTGCTGTTTCCTGGGCACCTACTTGAATAACAGAAGACATAAAACGCTGGAAAACTTTTGCCTCACTCTGCCACGACTAGGCCTCACTCCATTAGGTTGAGTAGAATTAACTCTTGAGTTCCTTCTCATGAGGTTGAGTGCAGACTTCCAGAAAGCCGCTCCCCTCAGCAAGTCAGTGTGTGGTTTGGGGTGAGTCCAGCAGTGTCCTCTGCAGAAGGGGAAGTGACAGCATTCGTTCAGATGGATAGTGGACCCATTTGAGGTTCTGGCTGTCCATGATAAAGCATTGGCTAAGTGGACATGGGGCACCAAAAATAATCTCTCTCATAGCCCCCAAGCAGCGTTTGTCTTTTGTCATTTTCCAGGGTGAAACCATGTCGCCATTTCTTCGGATTGGCTTGTCCAACTTTGACTGCGGGTCCTGCCAGTCTCGTCAGGGCGAGGCTGTTAACCCTTACTGTGCTGTGCTCGTCAAAGAGTATGTCGAATCAGGTAAGCTTGAGTGGGTTTTCAAAGCAGGGGAGGAGGAGGAGAATCCTGCTATGAACTATGTATGAAGCAAGGTCTTCCAGGATAGTTGACATCATCTCATTGAATCAAATCCTACTGTTTAGGACACTGAGGCCCAACAAAGCCAAGGATTTCCTTGAGGACACACATTTCATGATGGACTCTAAACCAGGACCCAATGGCCCACCAGTGGCTGTATTTAACTGTGTCATTTTTCCCGCTTATACAAAGGGAAAGAGAAAATTGGGTTGAGGAAATTACATACGGAGTTAATAGGAAGGAACTCAAATGAGCCGGAGTAGAACGTGGCCCTGTGTGGTTAAGCCTGGTGACTTTAAACAAGTCTAGGTAGATTAAGACTGTATAATCTTCCAACCAACTCTAAAGTCTGCTTACTGCTGCTTTGACAAAGCTGCAGTGGATATTACACAGCATCTATAATTAGCCATTAGAGTCCAAATTTTAGAACACATACTTTTGCCCTTTCTAAGGTCTTAGCTGAATGACAGAATAGTGATGTTTCATCAAGTTTAAAATATTTACGGGCAGCTCGATCTGGAGGGGAAAGTGGGACAGCCACCCAACGTCCCATTTATGGGTTCAGAATGTTCCGTTCCAGCAGTCTTACGTGTAGGGAATCTGTGGTCACAACAACTGGCTTCCACTCTCTGAGATCCTCACCTCTGCGTTGTAAGTTTGTCATGGATTTCCAAAGGAAAAGTAGGAGGGAGTTGACATCCCACAGCTCTCCTGGCTGCGCACCTTTTCTTGCTTTCCTACGTCCATTTTGACTTTAGCTGACACTTTGTAGAGAATAATGACGGTGGATGCAGGTTTGCAGTAACTATGGAAGCTGTCATACTTCACTTACACAAAAGTGTTTATGGGGAGACCACTGCAAGAGTGCTGGGGCCAGAGCATAGAGGGGAAAAAAGTCAGCCAAATAAGCTGAAGGAAGTCAGGAAGGCTGCCTTCCCTTCAACGCATCTATTCTTGCAGAAGAAAGTGGCAGTAAACAAAAATATAAACAACAGGCAATGAAGGAACAAAAAGCAGTGTGATGGAAAGAGAGGGACTATGGGCAGAGATGTGTGTTATTTTATAAAGGGCTGTCCTGCAAAGGCCTATGAGCAGGGACATTTGCAGATGCAAGAGGAATTGACGCAGACGTTGGGAACCTCCTGCTAGATGCTCACAATTCAGATTCTGGGGTTCCCAGACCTACTATTTTGCACCCCTCGCCAGAAGACTTTTTGCTTCACGCTGACTTCATCCTTCCAGCCACTCTGAACACATCAAAGCCGAGGAGACTGTCTGAATCATCTTAATTTCCTTTCTGCCCAGAGTTCTCTCCTGTTTAGTTAAAAGTGTGAATGCCACTTGCTCCCAACCTAAAACCTTTCAAATGTCACAGACATCTTTGAAGTGTAAAACGTCTGAGTTTTTCAAAGCTGCTTTTGACTTAACGGGTCTCCTGGATCCAGTTCTCTTTACCATCTCAGGTCCCTCTGACATTTGCCTCCTGAGGGCCTTTTCTTCCCCCTTCTTTTGCTTTTGCCCTTGCCTTTGAACTTGGTCTAATCAGCCATGTGGATCGAGAGACCTTGTCAAAGAAGGAAACTGGTTTTCCTAAAGATTGGCCTGTGGAGTGGGAGGGAATTTAGAGATTTTTGCTTTTGATTTTCTTTGGGGTTTGTTCTGAAAAGAAGTCACTCTGAATATAATCATTCAATATTTACTTCTACAGAATTTAAACACGTTTCATTTCTTGGGGTATAAGGCTGCGTTTTCCACAATAAGCCAACAGAACCAGGACAAACAGGCCACAGGGCTGTGGGCTGTGAGTCATTGAAAATGGTAACATTCTAGATAGATGGGATCCTCTGTTTAGGTGATTACAAACCAGGTGAAAGAAAATGTAAAACCTGCCTTGCTTCAGGGATTTTTGCCCCTTCTCTGGGGATTTTTGGCCCTTTTCTCCAGGCACAGAGAATGGTTGTAGTCAAAAGGAATTACCCGAAAGGGAAGCTTCAGGTCTGTGGAAGTAAAATGTGATCACAATAATTAATATTGCCATTGGTTTCTAAAAAGCCCAGTTGCCAGTCCAAATTTTTTTAAACCAACCCATAAAAAATTTCCCCTATTCCACCTTTAGCAGTCTCATGGTTTGTATCTTTCCTAGCAGAGTTTACCTAACATTTGAATTTCAAGCTTATTCAACTCCTTGTATACCCCCGAAATAAATATTAATTTAACAAATGCTAAACTCCCGCTCTGTTTAGCTTTGTATGTTAGACAGAAGGGGCCCTCGAAAGTTACAAAGGCTTTATTTCCTGGCTTTAAGCGGATTTTCCCCTTTTGCTTAATCGACATCTCCGAATTGTTAAATCTGCCACTTAATGTGCTTATATCACAAGAAACAAACACTCAAATGTAGGGTTCTGCTTCTGAAATGATTAAAGAATAAATACCAGAGAAAATCCAATGTGCATGAAAGACAGGGCAAACTCGTTAATTAGTAAACTCTTTGCCAATCACTGAGTGGCTTTGGGTGGTTTCCCCTAACCCGACTTTCCCATCTGCAGATTCTTAGCACTTCCCGGGCGCCTGCCTGCCTGCCTGCCTGCCGTCCTCACTTGCAGGCTTGCAGTCTGTTTCAGCCTCACTGGCTCCATGGGTGAACACCAGCACCACCTCTCTGAGTTGCTCATCAGCTTTTGCTGAAGGTGCATGGTACATGTGAAATGTATCTTCATCCAAGAATTAGAGAAGGAAATAATGGCTCATTATGCTTTAAAGATTGTTGCCTCTTAGTGTATTTATGTCAAATGGAAATAATTTTAAATATTTCTTAAAGGAGCATTCATTATGTGCTTAAATTATGCCACTATGTCTTTTAGATGAACACACAGTAGTTTTGTATTGACTATGTTTTACCCAGGGCCAGTGAAGTTAATCAGTCGTAGGATCAACACTTTATAGATTAACAAAGGAGGATCTCAAAGGCATAACAGATTTTTTTAAAAGTTTGCTGCTCAGGTGTTTACACCCAAAGTAAAGCAACTAACTGTTGAATAGGAAAAGAACATTTGGAAACCAAATCAGTAGTCCCATAGACAGTTGTTTTTGAAAAATTACAGAAAAGGACCCTTCTGATCTTAAAGCTTAAAACTTACATTTGTTTTATCTGAATTTCTTCCTCAGGAAAGGATCCCCACGCCTCTCAAAAAATAGTAGGGAACTGAAACTCACTAGATCATGGCATCCAGAGACTGAAGCGCCAGCCTCGGGCTCATCATGATTGCTTCCTTACACCTCCTGTTCCTGTTTTCTCATACAAAGTTACGTTTCTTCCCTGCTATATAAATCTCTACTTTTAGTCAGTCAGGGAGATGGATTTCAGACTGAGCTCTCATCTCCTCACTTGTAGCCCTATTAAAGCCTTCTTCCGTGGCAATTCTTGTCATCTCAGTCATTGGCTTTCTGTGCAAGTGAGGAGCAGAACCTAGCCCAAACACCTGGTGTTTCAGTAACAATTTCCAGTCCAAGGCATGAGCAGATTGCTGTCTGAATTATCTATATTGGACTTATAAGGTTCAAGGCATCACCTTGCATCTAGACCTGGGGACTGTCTGCTTCTGTCCCATATTGTCTCTGATGGTTTATGTGTTACTTTTGTCCTCCCAGCAGAATTCTATAGGACAGAGGGAGCAGCTGCTACTGTTGAACGGAACTGAATTATTTTCCAGGCCTGGCTGAAGGAGTAATGAGAACTTACCTTTCTGTTCCTAGAGAATGGACAGATATCCAGAATAAGCCTACCATATACTTTCCAAGCCTAACTGAAGGAGTAATAAGAACATACCTTTCTGTTCCTAGAGAATGGGCAGATGTATATCCAGAAAAAGCCTACCATGTACCCACCCTGGGATAGCACTTTTGATGCCCACATCAACAAAGGGAGAGTCATGCAGATCATTGTGAAAGGCAAAAACGTAGACCTCATCTCTGAAACCACCGTGGAGCTCTACTCGCTGGCTGAGAGGTGCAGGAAGAACAACGGGAAGACAGAAATATGGGTAATGTTGTGTAAAGTATATGTACCTAAGCATGAGGCAGATGACTGGCTCAGAACTCCCATGTCAATCTAAAGGTGTGTGATTACACTGGCCTCGGGTCACCAGGCTCCCTGCCACTTCCTTACTGGTGATTTGATAATGGCAATGGTTATCTTTTATGGGCTGTAGAATACGTTGACATCTTCAGATCTCTTTGATGCCTACATCAAACAGATGAAGAAAGTCTCTTAGGCTATGATAAAACTGTTAAAACAGGCTTGGAACTATTACAAATTCCCCTTGATTGGGGGATGAGTTTTTGTCTATCAATCCAGTTGTCAGTTTCATTCACTTTTTCAGTTTTGGAAGAATGTATATAAGACTTAATCAAGATTTATCAAATGACAATTCTAATGCTTTTATTTTATTTGTTTTTTTCTTTTCAGCAGAAACGCCAGAAGAAATGCTTTTAAACTTAGAAATTACTTGTTTAACCCAGTAAACTCAGAACATGTTGATATCAATATCTTAATTTTACTAAACTTCGTCTGTACATTTTTAGAGTAAAAAGCTATCAGAATGTGAGAGGATAGAACAACGATCCATTTAATGTTTAGTCTTGCTCCCCATACTTTGACAGTTTCTATCATTTTTTTCAGCTGTAATAAAAGCACTTAGCTTACTTTGACTAAGAAGTACATCATACACAATTCACGTCAGCACTCCAAGTTGTTAAAAACCTAGATTATGGTAGCAAATATTTACAAATGTTAAAAGGAAGATTAAAAGAATGAAAGCATTAAGAAAATTCTAATGAAAATTTCTGGGGCACAAAATAAAAGAAAATACATCAGTAAGAAACTGCTTTTAGATGATCTGAAATCCAGAAAATGTTTTCAAATGTTTATATCATCTATGCCAAAAGAGAGAATCCTGACTTTCTGCTCCTTACTTTCTGTAACTCAGATTTTAAGAAATCCACCCAAAAGATTTTCAACTCAGATTTTAAGAAATCCACCCAAAATATTTTCAAGAACTCAGATTTTAAGAAATCCTCCCAGAAGATTTTCAAGTCACAGGTTTCAAATGGGAATGATCTAAGCCTAAAAACCAGGTTTTTGTGTCAGTTTTGTAGTTTTGACATAAAAAAAATTAGTGCTTTTTAAGAAAGTATAAAACTCTTTGCTTGTGTCACTAAAGTAATTTTTAGAGACAAACATATGCCAAGATTTTTTTTTCAAAGGTGCCCATGCCCATGCTTAGATATATCCAGGTAATTTGGTTGAGCAGTATCTACTCAGCACTTGTATGTAGGTTTGGGGAAAGGGTTCCTGGGGCCGGGCGTGATGGCTCATGCCTGTAATCTCTGCACTTTGGAAGGCCGAGGCAGTCAGTTCACCTGAGGTCAAGAGTACAAGACCAGCCTGACCAACATGGTGAAACCCCATCTCTACTAAAGATACAAAAATTAGCCAGGCATGGTGGTGGGTTCCTGTAATCCCAGCTACTTGGGAGGCTGAGACAGGAGAATTGCTTGAACCCGGGAGGCGGAGGTGGCAGTGAACCTAATCATTTTATTAGAGAGAAGCAGGAATGGGAGAAACTGAGGAAGAACAGTTTATTTGGCCTACCTAATTTTTTAAAAAAATAGTCATCAATCCCCTAATTTTAAAAATATTATTCTATTCATGTTTCCTTCTCAATTAATGAAAGGATAAGTCGGGGGCAGGTATCTTTTTGTTAAGTAGTCTTCACTGATAGGCAGGTTGCTGTTCTAGTTATATCTCTTCAAGTTGCATATGATTTCTTGCCTAGAATTTTGCTAATTTCATTCTTACCAGACTTTTCTTTGCATTCTAAGATTATTTAGACACAAACCTATGGTGGTATTCAGATGCTCATTTAACCAACTAGCACGCTTTTTGCATTTTTAAGCTTTGGTGTTTTGTTGTGTTTTTTTTTCCTAAGGCTATTTCTTAATTTACTTGTATTTTATTTAAGGGCCAACAGGTTGTTTGGGACTTATTTTTCCCTTACTTCCATTGGATTCTGCTTTTCTAACACTAATTTCTTTAAAGAAAATGATTTTCTCAAATTTGCCTTTCGTGTTTCTAAACGCCACATTGAGACACGCCTTTTGTTTTCCCAAGGTTGTGACAGTTTTTATGGTTGTCTCCCACTCACTCCCCAAAATGTATTGAAATGTGACTTTCTATGGATGCTATTTTTACAGTAGCTAACTAGTTTAATTTCCTCCATCACTACTAAATACTGAATATTGCCAACTCTGTGGTCGCCTGGTGCCAATGTTCATCATTCCATTTGGAAATGGGCCCCTTGCCCTTAGCTTTGCCATCTCCGTTTTTGTCTTCATCTTTACTCCTTATTCCACAAGCCAGAGAACAATGGTGCATACACGCCATGTCAAAAGCACATTTCTTTTCATTAATCTGTTGAAACTCATGAAAATTTATAGTTGTCACAGCAGTACAAGCTTATTTTATCATTAAATTCTCATAGCAGTAATGCTATAACATAGGCATTGCTATTATGTCCATTTTTCAGACATTTCCCAAAACTTAGTGATTTACACAAGGTCACATAACCAGAAAATTATTTAGCCACAATTCAAATTCAATCCTGCGTTCCACAGGACATTACTTGCTATTTCTTAGTTATTCTGGCTAACCTGGCTAACCGATGGGCATAATGACCAATAATGACTTTCAAGTCATCTTCTTTCTTATTCTTGTTGATCTGTTAATAGATTAATGACAGTGCTTAGGTTGTCTTGGACTTGGATTTGTCTTGTCTTCTCCTTATGTCACTTTATGGGAGATCCTACATCAACCCTTAAAATGACACTTTGTTCTGGTCTCTTCCACATAATAATACAGCACTGAAGTATCTATTTATATGCATTTATAAATTCCTTCCCAGAGCAATGTAATTAAAATTTTCTTTAGTGAACCATCCAAGACTTTCCTATACATATAGTCTCTCTTTGTGAAAGAGAAAAGCCACCCCTATTGAATGCCCTGATTAACCTAGACATGCATCCCAGGTAGAAAGAAAGACAGGGGTCTGGAGGCAGCCTCAAAGAGGCAGGATTTATCTTTCCCTCCAGAAGAACTTTTTCCCCAAGGAAACCAGTCCCCGTCCTGTGATTCTCTTGTCATGATGGAGATCTGGGTTTGCCCTGTGACAGTTCTTCAGATAAGCAACATCAGAGGGCAAGAAAACCAGATAGAATCTGTTTTAGGATTTTATTTCTTCCTTGTGCAAGTTTTTATCTCCAAATGAAAATGAATGAATTGCTGGGATGTTTTAAGAAAAGAAAGGTGACTGTCAGGGTTGCTACAGTCTTCTGATGACAATGAGTGTGAGTACAGTGGAAAGTAACAGTGATTGTATTCTGTGTTGGAAATCTCCCACCATCGTCAGTAGCCAATGATGTCATTGAACTCAGGGCTTGTTTCACATTCTGACTGATGTTTCTCTCCTTCTCCCAACCAGTTAGAGCTGAAGCCTCAAGGCCGAATGCTAATGAATGCAAGATACTTTCTGGAAATGAGTGGCAAGTGACATTTCTTCTTCCGTTTGGGGGGGCCTTCTCCTCAAATGCAGCTTATTTTACTTTTGCAATTATCATAGAAAAGAATCAGGAGAGAAAAGAAGCACAGAATTGTCTTAAAATTTTCAGAGGTGCTCAGGCATGACTTGAAAAGACACTAACTGGGCAAGAAAAACATAGAAATATAAAACATGTACAGCGCTTGTTTTTAAGTGATGTGAATCCATATGCCCAATGCTCTTAGCGTCTGTCTTTATTTTAGTTTGGAAAGTCAGTCTAAATACGAAAGACTGTTCCTGTGTGGTGATGTGTGTACACGTTATCTATGTTTAAATGATGTGCTATAACAAGCTACCATACTATCAATAGAATACAAAGTAAGTCAGAAGTCGATAAATATGTTCCATAAAACTAGTAACAAAAAGCTAGTACTTAAAGTTAGTCACGTCAAGTCCTTTTAGGAACAAGAAAAGGTGAGAAAATACATTGCTAAAGATTTTTGGTTCCATGTTACATATGGACTTTGGCCACAGAAGTTAAATTTCCCGGCACAGTGTGCTGAGACAGCCCATCGGGGCGGTGTGTGTGAATCACATCCCCTACTTGTAAAATCCTAAGCCACAGCATGGACGTGTAAACTTACTGATGGTATACTGATTTCATTTTTTCCTAAATTAGTGTTACTACCAAGAAGAAGTTAGTTTGACTTTATACATGCATAGTGCTTTCTGAGTTTTGGCTGACTATATATAATTCCTCAGGGTCTAAATTCAAAAAAATACATCAGAGAAAACAATATTATGAGCTAATCATGGAAAACTTGAATACTCACCAGATATTTGATGATATTGAGGTGTGGTGATTCATCTTTTAGGTGTGATAATATTGTAGTTATGATTTTTTAAAAAGTGTGGTAATCTTTTACAGGTGTATACTAAAATATTTTAGATAAAATAATACGATACCATGGCTTTGCTTCAAAATAATCCAGTGGCATGGAGTATAAGATGGACAGAGTATATTGAAAGAGAGTGGCCATCAATTAATTGCTGAAACTGAATGATTGATACTTGAAAACTGATTATACTATTTGCTCAACTTTTACATATATTTGAAATGTTCTATAATAAAATTTTAAAAAAGAATTACTGAGAAGGGAAAAATGTACTCTGAAATTTTATTTCTTTTTCTTCTTGGAAGTTGTAGATATATAGTACAACTTTTGAGTTGGCTGAGATAGAGTGATTGCAGAATATTTGAATAACCAGATTTGCATAAAAAGTGAAAGTACTGACCTAAGCAATAATGCCAATGATGTTTAATTCCTTAAATAAAGAAATATATTCCTCCCATTAGTTTAAAGCATGACCAAATGTAAGTTGAAAGAGGGGTTCTGTCTGGTCATGGCAGCTCATGCTTGTAATCCCAGTACTTTTGGAGGTCGAGGCAGACGGATCACTTGAGCTCAGGAGTTCCAGACCAGCCTGGACAACATGACAAAACCTCGGTCTCTACAAAAAATTCAAAAATTAGACAGAAGTTCCAGACCAGCCTGGGCAACATGACAAAACTCAGTCTCTAGAAAAAATTCAAAAATTAGACAGGTGCATACCTGTAGTCTCACCTACTTGTGAGGCTGAGGTGGGAGGATTGCCTGAGCCCAGGGGGTCGAGGTTGCAGTGGGCAGTGATTTTGCCACTGCACTGCAGCCTGGATGATAGAGTGAAACTCTGTCAAAAAAGAAAGAAAAGAAGGAAGGAAGGGAGGAGAGAAAGAGGAAAACAAAGAAGAAAAGAAAGAGAAAAAGCAAGGAGGAAGGGAGGGAGAGAGGGAGGGAGGGAAGGGAGGGAAAGAGGGAAGAGAGAGAGAAGAAAAAGAAAAGAAAAAGGGTCCTTCATCAGAATGCAGGTATTTTTGATAAATGATTTTAAGATCCCTGCTTTGTAAAACAATTCCATGGATATTCCTCCTTTTCCTGTGGAACTTAAATACTTTATTAGAATGAGAGAGCAAATTCAGTTGGGCAAAAACAATGATATTTCACAAACAGTAATGACGAGCCTAGGAAATGTTTTAGGAATAAAACTTTGTAATATTTAAAACTTTTTATTTCTGGATCCAAATTGACACTCCATCTCTAAATTTTTATATATTTTAAAAATCTAATTTAAAAATCAAAGTTATGGAATAACCTAGCTAGAAAATTTCTTGTTGCTGACAAGTTGGAGAGTACAGGATGGCGCTTCCTTTTAAGAATGCTTATTGTTAGTATAAGAAATCGTCTCCTAAAGGATTCAGAAAAGCAAAACATGTTCTTCTGCTCAGGGAACATGAACCCAGATTGAAGAGGTGGTACAGATTAAACCATTAGATAAAATTATAACCGAAACCACACAAATACCAATTAACCCAGAGATCTGTGTGTGTTGCCTTCATTTCAGAAAGTTCCACAGTGTGTGCATTAAAGGGTAGGAAGAGTTGAGTTTTCTAAAGAAGAGAGATGGCCTTGCAGGAGGAAAAAGTGAAGGCTTGAGAAAGAATATGCCATGGGTGAGGGCTATGGGGAGAAAAGCGTAGGTAAACCAGCAGGCTCCTGCTGAAACCAGAATGAAGAGTCAGAGACAGATGTTGGAGGGTCAGAGGAGTCTGTAGTCTTGAGTTGTGCTTTGCACTAATGGGAAGAATGTACTTTCTCTTTCTCAAGGAATTACACAGTATTAGTCTACAAAATTTCACTTATGTTATGGAAAGGTGATAAAAATATGGTCTAGGGGTGTGGCTACAGGAATAAAATAAAAGGAAGGGTCTATAAGAAAATATAGCTGTAGCAAGATTTCACGGTAGTGTAGGTGAAACATCTACAGAATGCCTGTTATAGGTACACAGTTGAGATGTTTTATAATTCTTTAAAAATGAGGCTTAGCGCAATGGCTAATGTCTGTAATCCCAGCACTTTGGGAGGCCAAGGCAGGAGGATCACTTAAGCCCAGGAGTTTGAGACCAGCCTGGACAATGTAGAGTGACCCTGTCTCTACAAAAAAGTTTAAAAGTACCTGGGTGTGGTAACACATGCCAGCAGTCCCAGCTGCTTGGGCAGGAGGATCACTTGAGCCCATGACTTCACAGATGTAGTGAACCAAGATAGGGCCACTGCATTCCAGCCTGGGCAACGGAACAAGACCCTGTCTCCAAATAATAATAATAATAATAATAATAATAATAATAATAATTACTCCTTAAATATGTAAGTTGAATGAAGGGGAAAAAATGTTGAGAATCCCTTAAAATAGCTAGACTGGGAAGTTTGGTAGGAGTGGCAGTGGTGGCATATATGGAAAGAAGAGGAAAATGAGTAGGGGATCAGGAATTCAAATTTGGATAACATGAGATAATACCATGTCTCCCATGTTTCTCTTCCATGGAAGCCTTAACTCCTCTATCTCACCAGGAAGTAAAGGCTCAGCTTCCCGTAAGAGACTACTTTGTTCTTTCTCTTTGAAATCCCCATGCGTTGGGTTTTTGAGCAGGGATCAGTTTGACTCTTCTTCCTCTGTTCTTCTATTATTACTCTTGTGGCTTCAGAATTCTCCGTGGTCGTCTCATGCCCCTACTTCTATTTCACACCTTCCTACGATTCTCTGTCCATTCAGTGACCAACCTTCACCCCATATATCATCACCTGGAATACTCCACCTCCAGCGGCTCACACTCGGAACTTGCTTTCCCAGAGCTCATCCTCTTCCCCTGTCAATTCTGCCCTCTTCTCAACCAATAAGTATTAGCCTTTAGCCCAGTTTCTCTTTCACCCCATTTACTAGCCCATTTCTGGCATTAGCTCCCTGCCTCACTTCCCACGATAAGCCTTCAGCAACACCCTCCTCTCGTTAGCTCCCTCTTTGCCATGGATATTCTGATCTCCAAACCTTGCATTCTCCCCTCCCATTCTCCATGGCTTTGCTAGAAAAAGTCGTTCAGCTGAGTGTATTACAAACAGATGCTATTAGATGGCATTCCTATGGTTCAGACTATGTTTGGCATCTTAGCAGACCTCTCCAACTAGATTTCCTGTACTTACACATTTGAAGGGGCCAAATGAAATTAAGTAGCAAAAATTACATTACCATGTTCATGAGTAATCTATTTATTTTGTAACTCACTATCTATCTTAATTATATAATAACTCACTCCACAAAACCTGAAAGTAATTTTTACAGCCTCCCTTTCCTTCACCTTCCATGAATGCATCAGTCAATTGCTTGTGTTCATGTTGTCTAGTCAGTATTTTTTTCCATTATCTAATTACATCCTTACTACCTCCTGCCATATCCCATCCTTTCTCCTATGGTGGTCCTAGAAGAAACGATGCCAAGCTCCAATCCCACCACATCAAGCCTCTGACCCTGCTGCAGCGTTCCAACATCTGCAAATCATCTGCAGGAAAATGTTCAAACTGATCTGAAACCTACAAATCTTCTGGAAGTGACTGCTGATCTTTTCTGCTTCACCCTCTGCACTCTGGCAATGCCCAGCTAGTTCTGGACCCCACACACACACACCCTGAGGAATCTTAGCTCCGTAACCTTGCTCATTCCCTTCCACCCAGAGAGAGCACCTTTGGCTTTTCCCCGCCATACCTTCTTCCACTCAATAGTAGGAGTTATCTGTCCTTCAGAATTCAGCACAGAAACATTGCTGCCAGGACCTTCCTTGCCCATCTTCCCTCTTTCTCACCTTCACCTACCTCCACCTGCCTTAGCTGGTATAGTTTCCTCATTTCCATGGTCCTGTAGCATCCTGTGAATATCTCTGTTCTGACATTTGCCACATCGATTGTCTTTCCTTCCGACTTTAACTCCTTGCAGGACAGCCACTGTCAAAACACACCTCATTAGTTCCCTTAACTTCATCGCCAGGTTTCAGGTGAGGCATGCAGGAAGTATGCAACGAATGCTTGTTGAACTGTTCAGCTGGACTCCCCTTGGAACTTACAAATCTCCTTCATTTCTTTTGGATTTCCACACAATGGCTGTTACTACCACTCCCATCCTCCATGGTTTCTGGGGTGCCTCATTCTCTTCTGATTCTGGGAGGTTGAACTTGCCTCCAGTGTAATTGATAGAGACCCCATCTTCTGTCTGTCTCTGCACTTAGGATGCAGGTGCTTCCTCCCGCCCTCTCCTCCTGCTCCTCTGCCTCAGGGACAGCTGCTCCCTTTCTTGGGTGCACAGCTCTCATCCCAGCAGTCCTGCTCTTCAGTACACTTTGCCTCCGACATCCTCAACTCTCCCTTCTCTCTGCAGTTTCCTCCTCATTGCCAAGACATACTGTATTATCCATCTTCCCCAATCCTGGACGCCATCTCTTCTTTTTTTCACCCTTTTACCTCCATGAGTTTTCTTTTTCTTTCCCTGACATAGTCCTTTAAAAAGCAGTTTATATTTATCAGTTTCTGTTTTTTCCTTTCTATTTCTATTCATAGATCCTAAGACTCTGGCTTATAAGTCAACCAATCTGCTAAAATGGCTTTCTCCAAGATTATAAGTTCTCTCACAAGCAGTTCCTGCCTCTTAGTCTTCAATTTCCTTGGTAATTCTCTATCATTCAATGCTGGAAACTCCGTTCTTTTTTGGCTTGCCTGATGCGATATTGTCCAAAGTTTCATCTTAATTTTTCAGCTGCCTCTTGGTCTCTTTTGCCATTTCTTTTCCTACCTCCTAAAGAATACAGGTACAGATATATCTGAGTCTGTTCCACACCGTCATATATTGCCTCTCAAGGGTAGCTGTTCTTTTGCCTGCCCAGGTCTCCCTGACATGACTGTTAACCACACAAGGGTGAGGAAGCACCTCATGTTTTTTTAGCACATTCGGCAAAGCAATTTACTCAAAGCTGTTTGTAGTCACTTGTGATGTGAGGAACTACAAACAAATGGTAGGTTAGATGACATAAATATATTAGAATCCATTAGTATAAAAGAAAAAAAAATCACAAAAACCAATGCGCTCATTCAAACCAGTAAATAGAGAAGTAAATACAGTCAATACGAAAAGCATTAAAGATTCTACGTTTTTACATTGACTCTTGTATAACGATTGAAATAGAGGATAAAGGAAGTCACAGAAAAGAACAGCGTATAAATTCATTTTTGGAAAATCCTGATATTTAAAAAATATATAGTATTGTAGTCTAATATACAAATTATACATATAAACTATATATAATTTATAAGCATATAGGTTTAGATATATGTATAAAATATGTTTAATATACATCTAAACATATTTTTATGTATATATGTATAAACATGTTTAGATATATATGCATAAAATATGTTTAATATACATATAAACATATATATTTTTACAGTTAAAAACTCTATAGGTTCCCCAGAATAATTCACTTCCATTCCCTGCATTTAAAGTATTTTTATATTTGTTTTATTGCATCTGGACCAAAATAGAAACAAGTCACATGTTATAAACGAGTGACCTACTATACCAGTCACAAGTTGTAAATAGATCTGCACATTTATACCAGAACTTGTGAAAGAAGGAGATTAACTCAGTGACCCTTAATTTAACCCCTCATTTACCAAGCGTAATTTATTATTTCCAGCCTAGTTCCAGGTAAAAAGACCTAAGTTACCTACCCTTAAAGTATTAAGCAAAGTACTATGTCCCATCTGTGGAGCTGTTAGAGGGTTTCTGGAAATCCTCTTTGTCTGGGGTTGCCATAAAACAGGTCTATGGACCACTGTAGAGAAGGCTTGAGTCCTACAATGTGTCCTGGGATGTAGCTGGATATCTCGGGAGGTTTCTACCTGCACAGTTCCTCCTTTGTCTACTTAGAGTGTTTGTAGCCTAGCCACTGTTAGGGATTGGAAAATAAGGTACCTTGGAAGAGAATTTGCCTCAAACACATTGTCAGGCTACTCCCACTGCTTAGCCAGAAGAGAAGTCATGTAGTTTGAGTATTATTAACTCTTTGTGAAATATGATGAGTCTGCTATTTAAACTAAACCTCAATTTTTTGTATTTGTAACAAAACAGAAATAATCCAAGAATCTGCAAGCTATTATAAAATTATAACTCTAGGATTTAAATTCATTATCCTTGTTTGTTTATTCATACACTTATTTGTGTATCTTTGTTGCTATCGCATGGTTATTTTTATGTCTTGACTGTTTCCTGTGTTATCCTCTCTCACCTGCTGGAGTGTCCATCATGCTATTTAACCATGACTGCCTTGTGACTTAATGTTTCCTGAGGACCTGGGCTTCAGCGAGGACATCATGAGTATTCTCATAATTTGACAATCCTAGTTTTTCAACCTTTTGGAAGGACATCACCCAGGTATAGGGCAGTATAAACAGTGACTATCCAAAGCACTTTCACCAATATTCATGAACCCAGGGTGAAATGAATACATTGGATCTGATGCTTTGGTGCTGATGACTAGGTAATGCACAGGATTAGCTAGACACTAAAAAACTGCAGTGAGCTATTAATTTTCTGGCCTTTTCCACATTGGTAAATATGGTTGGTAGCTGGTGTGTCTGATCACTGTGGACATCAGGAACCAGGACACGATGTCCCAAAGTTCCTTTGCTCTCACACAAAATCCTGGTTAGCTCCCTCCTATCTACCTAGCCTGTCTAGAACAACCAGCTGTAAGGCATCCTGGCGCCTCTGAAATGCTGTTCCCAAGATGCTGTCAATAACGATGTGATTCTCTAGAATTACAGACAGGAAAGCCTTTGCCACTTCCTGCCTTTTCGGGCTGAGTCATCATTGACAGTGATGAAGAGAGGTTGATAGATACCTTGAAAGTTCTAACCTCTGGTTTTGAAACTTGAAGATGATAGCTCAGCCCACTCAAAGAGGAGCAAAGGATTGAGACAGCAATCCAACTTCATGGCTTTCGTCCTCTAATAATATACCCTATGACAAATCTGTGCTTTAGAATTAAGGAAAGATGCTGAGTGTGGTGCCCACCATGTGAGTACCTGGAATGTTACTGCAGGCACTCGGCGCTGGTCCTCCCGGGTCCCTTGCCCATCTCCCTCCCCTCCTGACCCAGCTGGAACAGGAATAGTCCTGTGGCAGAACTTCACTTTCTTCCCCATTCTCTTCCTGTAGACACAAAGGACATGAGTGAATTTGAGACGGAAGGCTTCTTTGCTTTGCATCAGCGCCGGGGTGCCATCAAGCAGGCAAAGGTCCACCATGTCAAGTGCCACGAGTTCACCGCCACCTTCTTCCCACAGCCCACATTTTGCTCTGTCTGCCACGAGTTTGTCTGGTACAGTAACTTGGCATTTCCCTCCAAGCTTTGGGTTATGAATTTTGTTGCATCTTCTTAATCCTCTAGGCTGGCATGCTCCACCGTGGGGGTGAGCTAGAGTAAGTGCTACCTAAACGTCATCAGGAACCTTGCCTGAACTGAGAAGGTTCAAATGGTGTGACCCAGTAAAAGACGTTCATAAGGAAGCCAGGTCTAGTCAGGAAAAATGCCCATGGGCTTTTAGTTTCTGCCTCAATGGGAGGTGACTGGGGGTAAGTGGGAAGGAACAGAAGTGGAAGGTATCTTTGTTACAAGCAGAGTTTTCCAGTTTTATAGTCAAAACTTCCCCCACCTAATGACCCAACTGTGCTGGTACTACTTTTTGCAAGGCAGCACTTTGCCATTGTAGCTAATGGTCTAAATGTTTATAAGGCTCTTGGGTATCTTAACAGCCATCACACAGATCAGTTTAAGCCTCAGTAACCACATAGCAAAGACTAAGGCTATGACAGAGTGGAGACTTGAAATGACTCCTGTTCTGGCTCTCAGCATCCTGGCCTATTAAGGGATACTCTTCCCTTTAGGCTTCTGCAGAATCTGTTAGTACACAGCTCCGGCTTAACCAGGGCATCCACATGCCAAATAGACTTGGCGGGTTTTCATCAACCTGCTTTCATCTAATCACTTGAACCTCCTTTCTCTCTAATCATGAATGTCACTCAGGAATCGCTCCTACATGTGAGACTTTGTTGGTTGCAAATATTCTCAGATACTCAGAAAGAGGAAATAAAATGCTACAGATGTCTTTGTTCATCCGTCAGGAGCTCAGTGGGGCCATGAATTTTTAAAGCTAGCACAGGGAAATGTGCTACAAAGAGTCCATGATGCATGCATTTTCATTCATGCATTTTTCTCTATATACTTTTTTTGGGAAAATACAACCATGAAAATGAAATCAGCTGCTTCTCATTTACTTAGTTATCAACCTTTGTAAAAAGCACCTTAAAATGAAAAACACTCTGTTAACACTCTCAGCAAATAATACACCAGGGCTGCTGATCAGAAACTGCTCTGCGATCTTAGGGGGTTATGAGATCTCATTCATGTCTTAGATGCTGTTGGTGCTGATGTCGATACCAACATTGAAATAAATCAGTGTGTGCTTTATTACAGGGGCCTGAACAAGCAGGGCTACCAGTGCCGACGTAAGTAAGAGGGTTTCGATTGTATTACCATCATTCTTTTTACTTAGTTATATTTTATGCTATGAAAATCTTAAGCTGCAATTTTTTTCTTTTCAGAATGCAATGCAGCAATTCACAAGAAGTGTATTGACAAAGTTATAGCAAAGTGTACAGGATCAGCTATCAATAGCCGAGAAACCATGGTGCGTATTTACACTCCTCTTTGATGTGCAGCGATTTTTATCAGAACGTTGAATGTTACAGCCCATGGATTCTTCTGAATAATACCAGAACTTGACTCCTTCCATTTATCACTGCACATATATCTCCCTAATACTCTTTTATCTTCAATAATGATTCTTACCAAGCTACCCAAACCAGAGGATGAGTTAGAAAAGCACCAGGAAGAATTCTCCTGGCTCTACTCTTCCAGAAAAATGCCATAGACAGTGGCCAGAAAGCATAGTTTAGATTAATTGTATGAGAGCAATCCTTGTGGCACCCCCAGCTAGAAGTGGTAGCAGAAGAGTCTGTCTCCATTGTTAAACACAATTATTGACTGTGATTTTTAATGCACTACATTTTTGTTTCAGGAAAAAGCAAAGACAATCTAAGAAAGATGGTACTTTAGTAGGTTCATGGAAGGTGCAGCCTGATGTCATGACAGTTTTCCTCCTAATTGTAGCTCTGAGATAGCAGAGTTGATAGAAGACAACATCCTTGAGGGATAAAACCAAAGAAAATCTACAAACCCCACTGTCTATCCTTATCTGCCTCTAGTTGATGATTAGCGATTGAGTTGGAAGACAGTAGAAAAAAATGAAGATGATTCATAAACCCACTTTATTGATAAACTCTTAAGCATTATTAAAGATGAGCAAACAGATTTAAAAAGTATCACGGACCCTTGAAAAAGTACCTTAAATCTAGGCAAAAAGAGCACTCTAACTGTTTCATAGGGCACCTATGAATTTAGGAAAAAATCCAGAAGAATAAAATTCAAAAAACTCTTTGTAATAATAAATAGAGTAAAGGAAAATATAGTCTCTATGAAAAAAAGAGTAAAATATAAAGAGGCCAGCAACTGCAATAAATAACAAGAGAAAGGGAAGAAAAGGGAGATGAATGAGATAGGAAGAACTTCTAGGGTGCTAAAAATTTCATAATTAAAATCCATATATATTTAAGTAAAAACCAGAATTGATTCTACAGAAGATAGTATCAATAAATGTGAAGGATAAACTTGGGAAAAACTTTCACCACGATACAGGAAAAATATTCAAAGATGGAAAAATTATGACTGTAGTGAATTCTTATAATTTTATATTGCCTTGATACCCATTTTAAATATGTTTAACTTTCTCATATCAGAAGCAGGGCTCAGTCACGCTTGACACAGTTTCTAGTTCTATACCTCCTCCCAGTTCTTCAGTATGGTCTATCCAGGTATGTCCTTATACAACTGCATCCTGGTGAACACCTCCCTATGGGAACACCAGATACTGCCTGTTTGACTGGCCCTGCTGAGCACCACACCTTGCATGGACTGTGAGACATGCTGCAGTGACCCCCCTCTCTGTCAAAGCGATCAACTCATGCCTGTTTGCTTTAAACCTACCAATGAAAACTTCTCTCCAGAAACGTGTTTTGACACCGCTCTGAACCCCAGTAAAGGCATCGGCCTATTGATCGCTCACTCTCTTTCCCTGCCTGATTTCCCTGACCTCTGTGTGCAGCCTCTGGGTGTGCTGTGTACCACCCCCCAACCTGTAGGTAATAAAATCTATATTTCTGTCTTGTATTTCTCCTAATTATTGAAGGGGTGTGCTCTGTTTTCAAGATTCTAAAAGCAGGCCAGGTGTGGTGGCACACACCTGCAGTCTCAGCTACTTCGAAGGCTGAGGCAAGAGGGTAGCTTGAGCCCAGGAGGCTGAGGCTGCCGTGAACTATGATTGTGCCACTGTATTCCAGCCTGGATGACAGAGAAAGACCCTGTCAAAATGGAAACAAAATAAACTAAGCTTCAGTATACTAAAGAGTAAAAAATAAGCAATTCAATGCAAACAGATAAAAGTGGGAGAACAAGGATTGTTTGATAGGGATAAGGTACAATTCTTTTTTAAAAAAACACTTTGTAAATGGTTTCACTTTGCATATGCTCTTCTGTACTTGGTTATGTTTGCTAAATATGGTTTTTAGATTTATATTACTTGAAAAGTCTTACTCAAGGTCATTTATTTTTATTGCTGCATAAAACCCCACTATATAAGTATACTACACTACTATATTATTTATGAATGTGCTAGCAAAGGTATAAAAATTTATGAGAAATATAAACCTAAAAATTAGTATAAAGGTTTTATTTAGTTGGGAAGAATGAAGATGGATAGCCCAGGGGAGAGATTGCAAAGATGAACTAACTGTTCAGTCAGTGTCTCGGTTTTAAAGTTGATTTGGTGGTACACAGGCTCCTGTGTGTTATTTTTATAATTTTGTATATTTCTTATTCTGTAATAAAAATTAAAAAGAAAACAATTATTCATTTCATCAATATAATGTCTGTGACACTCTGTGCTAAAACAAATTGAATTAAATTATGTAAAGCAAAAGATCTTAGCATTTGAACAGGAAATTGACAGAAACATGATAGCACTGGGAAACTGAAATAGCTTTCTCAGCATGGTAATAAAACAGAAGATCTGAAAATTTACTAAATTAATAAATTTTAATAAAATACTAAAAATATACTAAATTATATAAGCTATTCTAATAAATGTATATGAACATTCTATCCTGTATTCAAAAATGACTCTCCCATGGTTCATCAAATATATTTTTAAAAATAATGATACATTAGACAATAAAAAGGCAACATTCTTCCCAAATCAAAAATTAGGCAGGCCACATTTTGTGAACACTACTGTCATCAATTTCTAATAAGTCTATCATTGCATTTTTTAAATGTCTTATTTGACCTAATTGTTATTAAGTGCTTGTTATTTGTTTTTTATTTCAACATAGTGTATTCTTTTTTTTCCCTTTCAACTTTTATTTCAGATTCTGGGGGTACATGTGCAGGTTTGTTATCATGGTATATTGCGTGATGCTGAGGTTTGGGGTATGAATGAGCCTGTCACCTAGGCACTGAGTATAGTACCCAACAGTTAGTTTTTCAATCCTTTCTCTCTCTCCCTCCTCTAGTAGTCCCCAGTGTCTACTGTTGCCATCTTTATGTCCATGAGTATCCAATATTTAGCTCCCTCTTGTATGTGAGAACACATGATATTTGGTTTGCTGTTCTTGCATTAGTTCATTTAAGATAATGGTGTTCAGTGGTATTCATGTTGTAAAGACATGATTTATTTTTCTTTTTATGACTGCACAGTATTCTATGGTTTGTATGTACCCAACATGTACATACAAACATACATACATTTGGTTTGTATGAATCCAAATGTGATAGAAGTGGATTCTCTTCTATCACATTTCGGCTAAGCAAGTTTTGAAATGGGTAAGTCTTTTTCCTTCCAGTGTTTTATTCATTCAGTATTGATATTAACGAGTATATGTAGACTCATTTATTATAGCCTCAATCACTTTCTACTGTCCAATGGGAAACCAAAAAGACTCACTGATGTTTCTTGGTGTTGTGTATTGATGGCATAACTATTGGGGGAATTATTGTCAGGATCAGAACTGCTTTTATCCTGCTCCTTTGCATGTGGGTCACTTTTCTTACTCATTGCTGTTTTTTAGAATAGTTTTCCATTCAGAACAAAGGGTGGATTCAATTGGGCACCAAGGAGATTTATCTAATAGGAGCAAAAAAGGAGATCTGAGCAAGGAAGAAAGGATTATCCAGACTATGATGGCCAGATGGAAAGCAGGGCTGGGCATCAGGAGATGTGGACAGCCCCACAAGGAGATCGTTTTTGTTTATGAAAGGTACAGTCCTACACTCAGGAGGTCAACTTGTAAAAACCATCTGAGTGCTTGATTCAGACTGAGAGATGAAAACTCATTTTCTTGATTGTTTTGGTTGGGAAGGATTCTAAGAAGAAAATAGTTGACTGAGTTTCTTGAAGGGAGAGTTGATGAAAAACAGAGAGAGCACTGCAAGTATTCTGCTTTGAGACTGCTGAATATACACATTTTATTTCAGCCAGGGTTATGTGAAAAGATGACGGTGTAAACAAAACAGCAGTTTACCTAGAAGAGATAAGGATGAAATAAAAATAGTTAGAGATAAGCACATTGCATTTCTAATTACCTATTGACCAATAGTATGTAATGAGGGAATTGATACAACTTATGCAACAATGCAGTTAGAAACATTTTATTGGGTTTTTGCAAGTAACATTTGATATCTGTTTTAAGGCTAGTGATGAAAGAATCATAAATTCCAGCAAGTACACGATTGTACATTTTTGCAATTAATTATCATCAGTATAGGCAGAATAAGCTGCCAGGTTATTTACATGGGGCAGAACTAAAGGGCTTGATCACAGCCCTGAAGGCTCAATAACAACCATCTTGTACATATTCCAGAAAATGGTTTAACTTTATAAATAACGTGATCTTTCTACAATTTCTTTCCCTTTAGGTTTTGGTCTTTGAATAATTGCAGACGTGATTCCACCCCTTGGTGTCACTGCATTAAGACCCAGCAAGGATCTGGTGCTGGACAGGTAACGCTGAACAGAGAAACCAGAACGTTCACCCACACTGCTGGTCTCTGTAATTTGCAGTGCAGCATCGTTTGGAAAAATAAACTGTGGGAGGAG
Source organism: Cheracebus regulus (assembly GCA_963574635.1). Taxonomy (NCBI): domain Eukaryota; kingdom Metazoa; phylum Chordata; class Mammalia; order Primates; family Pitheciidae; genus Cheracebus; species Cheracebus regulus. The sequence goes on from CAUYQU010003832.1 coordinate 40,597, forward strand.
ATAATGTTGTTTGAAAGGGCAATTCAACTGTGAGAAAGAGATAATGTTCTTTCAAACATTATCTTTGGTTTTCTTTAGTGATTGCCATTCTTCCTGTCACACTGAGAAGTGCACCTGGAGATGGGGATGTCTTCCTTTTCCTTGTGAAAGGAAGGCTGCGAGTGGCTCAGGTGGTGCGCTCACTGATGCAGTAATGGGAAATTCATGGTCTCAGGCCACTGTGACCTTCGAAATTTTGACATGGGGAGTTTTAAAATGCAAATTAAAAAAATTATAGTTATGGCAACATTGATCCATTGTCCAATAAGCTTGTGGCTTCTTAAATAGATCCCATAATGTCAAACAAAGCTGTGGGTCAATGTTTTATATGGCACAGTTAAATAGCTTCCATATTTTCATGTAATTTTTTCATTGCAATTAACTAATTTTTATATTTAACACACAGATTTGATTCCTTTAAGAATTTTTTTTTGCTATCAAATTTGACAGAGTCACTTCTCCTATTGTGAATTTTCATTGCAAAGTAATTGTTTCTCTTGAGGACAAATTTTAATAGATCGAATTTTGCAGTTTTATAATTCAAAATATTGAGATTTATCTGCCAGTTTTAAAACAACAGAAAACCTTACTGTTTGAGGTTTCAGCCAGTGTCAGTTTTACCTCTTTTTGATTATTTTCTGAAGTGAATGCACTATTTTGCATCAGCAGCAATGATGTGTGAGAGTGTCAGTTATGCTACATCCTTACCAAATTCTGATACTGCCAGTTTTAAAATTTCAGTCATTCAAGTGACCTGGTAGTACTATCTCATTGTGACTTTTAATTTATATTACCCTGATGCCAATGGCATTGACCAATGTTTTATATTTTTGTCAGCTATTAATCTTATTTTGTAAACGGTTCAAACATTTCACCCATTTTTTTATTGGAAGGTGTTTTACCTATTATTAAATTGTAAGACATTTCTCTATATTTTAGATCATCTGACATATGTTTTGCAAATATTTTCTCTCACTCCATACATTGCATTTCTTTTTTTCTAATTGTGTCTTTTGAATAGCACACAATTCTAATTTTAATAAAGTCAATTTACTGTATTTTTCTTTTTTCTAGTTAAAATGTATTTTTAAAAAGTTTTGTCTTACTATATTTAGGTCACTTATTCTTAACATCATGCTTGGGTTACTTGTGAAAATTTTATGAAACATTAGACAAAGCTAGCCATTATCAAGTTATTTCCCTTATAACTGTTTTACAGCACATGAATGTTGAGCAAGTATCACAAATGCAAAAATCTCGAGTTAAATACATGGGATTTTGTTTTGTTTTGTTTTATAGATGGGCTTAATAGATGAGAAGTAATGGACACTACACTTCCACTTGCACATTGTTCTTAGGTTGAACTCATAGTCTGATGACCTTAAACATCTAGTAGAAATAACATAAACTTTTTTATTTTCCATAAGTTAGTTATTGGGGTACAGGTGGTATTTGGTTACATGAGTAACTTCTGTAGTGCAGTAAGTTCAAAATTTTGTTGATTTTGGTGCACCCATCACCCATGTACACACTGCACCATATTTGTAGTCTTTTATCCCTCATCCCTCACTAACTCTTCCCCTCAAGTCCTCAAAGTCCATTGCATCATTCTTATGTGTTTGCGTTCTCATAGGTTAGCTCCCACATATCAATGAAAACATACGATGTTTGCTTTTCCATTCCTGAGTCTCATCACTTAAAATAATAGTCTCCAATCTCATCCAGGTCATTGGAACATTCCTTTTTATGGCTGCATAGTATTCCATTGTATATATATCACAGTTTCTTTATCCATTCGTTGACCGATGGGCATTTGATTTGGTTCCACGATTTTGCAATTGTGAATTGTGCTGTTGCAAACATGCATGTGCAAGTGTCTTTTTCAAATAATGACTTACTTTCCTCTGGGTAGATACCCAGTAGTGGCATTGCTGGATCAAGTGGTAGTTCTACTTTTAGTTCTTTAAGGAATCTCCACACTGTTTTCCATAGTGGCTGTACTAGTTTACATTCCCACCAGCAGTGCAGAAGTATTTTCTGTTCACCACATCCACACCAACATCTACTGTTTTCGATTTTTTGGTTATGGTTATTCTTGCAGGAGTAAGATGGTATCCCATTGTGGTTTTGATTTTCATTTCCTTGATAATTAGTGATGTTGAGCATTTTTTCACATGTTTATTGGCCATTTGTATATTTTCTTTTGAGAATTGTCTATTTATATCTTTAGCCCACTTTTTTTTAATTTTATTTTTATTTTTATTTTTTTTATTTTTATTTTTCTTACTGATTTGTTTGAATTTGTTGTAGATTCTGGATATTAGTCCTTTGTCAGATGTATAACTTGTGAAGATTTTCTCCCACTCTATGAGTTGTCTGTTTACTCTGCTGCTACTTTTGCTGTGCAAAAGCTCTCTAGTTTAATTAGGTCCCAGCTATTTATCTTTGTTTTTATTGCATTTGCTTTTTGGTTTTTGGTCATGAAATCCTAGCCTAAGCCAATGTCTAGAAGGGGTTTTCCAATGTTATCTTCTACAATTTTTAGTTTCAGGTCATAGGTTTAAGTCCTTAATTCATCTTGAGTTAATTTTTGTGTAACATGAGAAATGAGGATCTGGTTTCATTCTCTGACATGAGGCTAGCTAGTTATCCCAGGATCATTTGTTGAAAAGGGCGTTTTCATTTGCTTTGTCAATCTGTGAGCATTTGGGTTTATTTCTGGGTTCTCTATTCTGTTCCACTGGTCTTTGTGCCTATTTTTATACCACTACCACACTGTTTTGGTAACTATGGCTCTATAGTATAGTTTGATATCAGGTAGTGTGATGCCTCCAGATTTGTTCCTTTTACTAAGTCTTGCCTTGGCTATGCAGCCTCTTTTTTGGTTCCATATGAATTTTAGAGTTTTTTCTTTCTAATTCTATAAAGAATGATGGTAGTATTCTGATAGGGATTGCATTGAATTTGTAGACTGCTTTTGGTAGTATAGTTATTTTTACAATATTGATTCTGCCCATCCATGAGCATGGGATGTGTTTCCATTTGTTTGTGTCATCTATGATTTCTTCTAGCTGTATTTTGTAGCTTTCCTTGTAGAGATCTTTTGACTCCTCAGTTAGGTATATTCCAAATTTTTTTTTTTTTTTGCAGCTATTGTGAAAAGGGTTGAATTCTTGATTTGATTTGCTGCTTGGTTACTGTTGGTGTATAGAAGAACTATTGATTTGTGTAAATTAATCTTGTATCCAGAAACTTTGCTAAGTTCTTGTATCAGTTCTATGAGTTTTCTGGAGAAGTCCTTAGGGTTTTCAAGGTAAACAATCATATCATCAGCAAACAGTGACAGTTTGACTTCCTCTTTACCAATTTGGATGCCCTTTATTTCTTTCTCTTCTCTGATTGCTCTGGCTAGGACTTCCAGTACTATCTTGAAAAGGAGTGCTAAGGGTGGGCATCCTTGTCTTGTTCCAGTTTTCAGAGGGAGTGCTTTCAACTTTTCCCGAATTAGTATTATGTTGACTACGGGTTTGTCGTAGATGACTTAAATTACATTGAGGTCTATCTCTTGCGTGCTGATTTTGCTGAGTTTTAATCATAAAGGGATGCTGGATTTTGTTGAATGCTTTTTCTGCATCTATTGAGATGATCATGTGATTTTTTGTTTTTAATTTTATGTGGTGTATCACATGTATTGACTGGCATATGTTAAACCATCCCTGCATTCCTAGTATGAAGCCCATTTGATCAGGGTGGATTATCTTTTTGATATGCTTTTGGATTTGGTTAGCTAGTGCTTTGTTAAGGATTTTAGCATCTATGTTGTTCAAGGATATTGGTCTGTAGTTTTCTTTTTTGGTTGTGTCCTTTCCTGATTTTGGTATTAGGGTGATGCTGGCTTCATTGAATGAATTAGGGAGGGTTCCTTCTTTCTCTATCTTGTGGAATAGTGCCAAAAACATCAGTCCCAATTCTTATTTGAATGTCTCGTAGAATTCTGCTCTGAAGTCAGCTGGTCCTTGACTTTTTTTTGCTGGTAATTTTAAAATTACCATTTCAATCTCACTGCTTGCTATTGGTCTGTTCATGGGATCTAATTCTTCTTGATTTAAGCTAGGAAGGTTGTATTTTTCTAGGAATTTATCCATCTCTTCTAGGTTTTCTAGTTTATGTGTGTAAAGGTGTTCACAGTAGCCTTGAATGATCTTTTATATTTCAGTGGTGTCAGTTGTAATACCTCCTCTTTTGTTTCTGAGTGAGGTTGTTTGGATTTTCTCTCTTCTTTTCTTGGTTAATCTTGCCAATGGTCTATAATTTTATTTATATTTTCAAAGAATCAGCTTTTTGTTTCACTTATCTTCTTTTTTTTTGTTTCAATTTTATTTAATTCTTCTCTGATCTTGGTTATTTCCTTTCTTCTGCTGGGTTTGGGTTTGGTTTGTTCTTGTTTCTCCAGTTCCTTGAGGTGTGACCTTATATTGTCTGTTTGTGCTTTTTTAGATTTTTTGATGTAGACATTTAGGGCTATGAAATTTCCTCTGAGCACTGCCTTTGCTGTATCCCAGAGGTTTTGATAGGTTGTATCATTATTGTCATTCAGTTCAAATAATTTTTTAATATCCATCTTGATTTCATTTTTGACCCATGCTCATTTAGGAGCAGGTTATTTAATTTCCATGTATTTGCATGGTTTTGAAGTTTCCTTTTAGAGTTGATTTCCAGTTTTATTCCACTGTGGTCTGAAAGAGTGCTTGATATGATTTCAGTTGTCTTAAATGTATTGAGCCTTGTTTTATGGCCTATCATGTGGTCTATCTTGGAGAAAGTTCCATGCACTGTTGAATAAAATGTATTTTCTGTGGTTATTGGATGAAATTTTCTGTGTATATTTGTTAAGTCCATTTGTTCCAAGGTATAGTTTAAAGTCATTGTTTCTTTGTTGACTTTCTCTCTTGATGAACTGTCTAGTGCTGTCAGTGGAGAATTGAAGCCCCTCACAATTATTGTGTTGCTGTCTATCTCATTTCTTAGGTCTACTAGTAATTGTTTTATATATTTGGGTGCTCCAGTGTTTGATGCATATATGTTTAGAATTGTGATATTTTCTTGTTGGACAAGGCCTTTTACCATTATATACTGTCCCTCTGTCTCTTTTAACTCCTCTTGCATTAAAGTTTGTTTTGTCTGATATAAGGATAGCTACCCCTGCTCACTTTTGATGTTCATTTGCATGAAACACCTTTTTCTACCCCTTTACTTTAGGTTTATGTGAGTCCTTATGTGTTACATGAGTCTCCTGAAGGCAACAGATAGTTGGTTGCTGAGTTCTTATCCATTCTGTGGTTCCGTATCTTTTAAGTGGAGCATTTAGGTTATTTACATTCGTTGTTAGTATTGAAATGTGAGGTACAGTTGTATTCGTTGTGCTCTTTGTTGCCTGTGTACTTTGTTGTTTTTGTTTTTGCTTTTTAACTTGTATTTTTGTTTTATAGGTCCTGTGTGATTTATGCTTTATAAAGGTTCTATTTCGATGTGTTTCCAGGAGTGGTTTCAAGATTTAGACCTCCTTTTAGCAGTTCTTGTAGTGGTGATTTGGTAATGGTGAATTCTGTCAGCAGGAGGCTGAAGATAGGGCCCCAATCCCTTCTAGCTTGTAGGGTGTCTGTAGAGAAATCTGCTGTTCATCTGATAGGTTTTCCTTTGTAGGTTACCTGGTGCTTCTGTTTCACAGCTCTTAAGATTCTTATCTTCATCTTAGCTTTGGATAACCTGATGACAATGTGCCTAGGTGAAGGTCTTTTTGAGATGAATTTCCCAGGTGTTCTTTGTACTTCTTGTATTTGGCTGTCTAGCTCTCTTGCAAGGCTGGGGAAGTTTTCCTTGATTATTCCCCCAAATATGTTTTCCAGGCTTTTAGAATTCTCTTCTTCCTCAGGTACACCAGTTATTCTTAGGCTTGGTCATTTAACATAAGCCCACACTTCTTGGAGGCTTTGTTCATATTTTCTTATTCTTTTTTCTTTGTCTTTGTTAGATTGGATTAATTTGAAGACCTTGTCTTTGAGCTCTGAATTTCTTTCTTCTACTCATTTAATTCTGTTGCTAAGTCTTTCTGGAGCATTTTGCATTTCTAAAAGTGTGTCTAAAGTTTGCTCAATTTTTGATTTTTTTTTCTTTATCTATTTCCATGAATATTTCTCCCTTCACTTCTTGTATCATTTTTTGGATTTCCTTGCATTGGGCTTCACCTTTCTCTGGTCCCTCCCTGATTAGCTTAATAACTAACCTACTGAAATTTTTTTTTTCCAGGTAAATAGGGATTTCTTCTTGGTTTGGATCCATTGCTGGTAAAGTAGTGTGATTTTTCAGGAGATGTTGAAGAGCCTTATTTTGTCATATTACCAGGGTTGGTTTTCTGGTTCCTTCTCATTTGGGTAGGCCCTGTCAGGTGGAAGGTCTAAGGCTGAATGCTATTGTTCAGATTCTTTTATCCCACAGGTTGTTCCCTTTTATCCCACAGGTTGTTCTCTCCTTCTTTTCCTATGGAAGTGGCTTCCTGTGAGCCAAACTGCAGTGATTGTTGTCTCTCTTCTGGGTCTGGCCACCCAGTGAGTCTACTTGCCTCTGGGCTGGTGCTAGGGGTTGTCTGCACAGAGTCCCGTGATGTGAACTGTCTATGGGTCTCTCAGCCATGGATACCAGTGCCTATTCCAGTGGAGGTGGCTGAGGGTGCAGTGAATTCCATGAGGGTCCTTAGCTTTGTTGGTTTAATGCTCTACTTTTGTGCTGGTTGGCCTCCGGACAGGAGGTGATGCTTTCCAGAAAGCATCAGCAGTAGTAGTAGTAGTAGTAGTAGTAGTAGCAGCAGCAGACAGGAACCAGCAGCGGACAGGGCCCTAGAACTTACCCTTTTCCTTCCACTACCAGGGTTGACGGGGAAGGACTATCAGGTGGGGGCGGGGCTATGCATGTTTGAGCTTAGATTCTTCTTGTATGGGTCTTGCTGCCACTGCTGTGAGGGATGGATGTGACACTCCCAGGTCACTGGGGTTGTGTACCCAGGAGGATTATGGCTGCCTCTGCTGAATCATGCAGGTTGTCAGGGAAGTGGGGGAAAGCCAGCAGTCACAGACCTCACCCAGCTCCCACTCAAACTGAAGGGCTGGTCTGACTCCCCACAACCCCCTCAACAGCCCCCAGATGGGTTGAAAATTTGTCTGAAGCTATCCGCCTCCCGGCTGCAAGAGAAAACGGCTTGGTTCTTCCCCTGCCTGTGAATTCCTGCCCTCCTCCGAGTTCTGGCCAGGAGGCTTCTCACCTGGTTTGAATTGTTATAAAGTTAAGCTAGAGAACTTCTTCTAGCTTAAGCTAGAAGTTTTACCCTTAAAAGCTTGGAGTTTTACCCTTGCTCCTCTGCCCATCTGCTGATGGATCCCTGTGGTACAAGGCAGGAATGGTCTGCCACGGGACCCAGTGAGCTCCCGGGCCTTTCTGCTGCTTCCTCTACCCCTATGTTTCGCTCAGCCCTCTAACTTGACTCTGCTCCAGGTGAAGTCAGAAACTTCTTCTGCAGACAGACTTTCAGCTTCTTCAGTGGGAATGTGTGTTGCTGTTAGGGCACTCACAGTATTTGGGGTGTCTCCCAGGTCCTGCAGGAGCAGTCTGCTTCCTTTAGAGGGTATGTGGGTCCTCTCAGGATTGCTAGTTTGTTCTTGCAGTCAATTCAGCTAAAATTCACAATGTGAGCCTCCGCATGCTACTCTGTCCGGAGCTGCAACCTAGTCCTCTGTACCATATTTTTCTAACATGATTTCTGAGTTTTCTCTTCTCTTCAAGAACTCCTTATGCCACACTGATTTTCTTCTATGTTTTATTCTAGAAAGTTTAGAGTTTTAGCTCATACGTTTATAACTATAACCCATTTTGTATTAATGTTTTATGCATATTGTGAGGCAATGGTTGAGCTTAATTTTCCCCCCAAACTGTTATCCAATTATTACAGCAAGCATTCTTTAGAAGAACTGTTTTTTTCTCATTGAATTTTCTTGGAATCTTTGCCAAAAGCCAGTATGTTTGCATCACTTTGCAAACATATGACTATGTATGTTTGCATCAGGTTTTGGATACTCTGTTTTGTTCCATTGATGTGTATGTGGTGCCATACACATCATTCTTTTGATTATTTTAGTTTACTGTAATTTTTGAAAACAAATACATTAAGTCCTCCAAACTTATTCTTGTTTTTCATTTTGTCTTTGCTATTCTAGGTCACTTCCATAGGTTCTGGGAATAAGAGAATCAGTAGTTTCTGATACTTATTCTTCCTTTCGTCCTTTGTAGGACAGTGGAAGCCTGGGCAATATATGCTGCTGAAAGACTGCATAGCTCCGTAATTTTTTTTTTCAGATAGATATGCTCAAGTGACACATTTCAAGCCAATCAGATGCAAGCATAAGCGTTGCCTAGGACTTCCCAGAAGGTTCTTTGGGGGAGTAAGGCAGTACCCTTCTGGCTTTTCTTTGTCTTTGTTTGACATGAAATGTAGAAGTAATGACTGGCTAGAGCTTTTGAAAGACAGATCCTTTTAATGATGAGATAACTTTTGGGAGCTGGAAGCCCTTGATTATTTTTTTGTTTCCTTTTTTAAATCCATGGAGTCACCAGACCAGATTTTGTCTGGATTCTTTTACTTGAAAGGAAAATAAACTTCTATGTTGCTTAATCTTCTGGTAGTTTATGTTGTTCTGTCGCATGCACCCAAAATGACATGAGTTCTATGACTTACATTTTCTGTCCACACATCTTAGAGAGAAGGTAGTTTTATCCTTGTCTGTTCCAATGTGGCATAGATAGATTCTTCTCTATTCTTCATGGATTTATTTCCTGAGTAATGGGGACAGTTTGAATTAAACTCTCTCTCATTAATATGAGAGGAGTCCTAGATAATTATGGCTTATACTATTTTCAATGTACTTTTTGTTTATATACTCAGCAGCCATTCCTTTTTCACCTCTTTCAAATAATACCTAGATAGTCATTGTGTATCCATTTCTCCCTAGTCAACTGTTGTACTAGGGAGAAAGCTGATCCTTAGCTTTGGGTGTTTCCTTTCGGCTTATGTAAATTAACATAAAAGATAGCAGTGCACCAGGGGGCCTGTGACCTAAGTATGAGCTGTTCCCACAGCCGACCTGATGTGCAAAAGACATAGTGACAAGATAGCATCACTTAGCATCTGAGTCAAGAAAACTTGTACCCTATTCCTCAATTGGAATTCCAGGTACATGAGCCAATACATCCCTATAATTATTTAATCCAGTCTAAGTTGAGTTTTCTGCAGTGTAAATATGCCTGCATTGATGAAAATGCTGTTTCATGGAGCTCTCTAAGGAAGTAGAGAAGGAATTAGAGGCTATGATTGTGCTGCCGGTGCCTGGAAGCCGTGTTGCTTTGTCTCCCAGCGCTTTTTCTTGGTATTTACGAAAATCCATCATCTGACAGTCAGGTTGTCTCAAATGGGGAGTGTATCCCAAGAAATGTTAGTCTTTCCTCTTGAACTTGATCTGTTCTTTCCATTGTGAAAATGATTTCATTACTTTCATGCAAAGTTATTCTAAATAGATAGGTTTCACATCAGGAAATACAGTTTGTGGTGTCTACATGCATATTTTTCTGCTTTAGCTTGCTCAATTTGAAATTCACCTGCAAAAAAAATGACTTCAAGAAGGATTTGGAAGTGTCTCTCCCAAATTTCAGCTCTTACCTCTTGCACTTGCCATCCAGATTATGAGGGTGTTATGAACTTATCAAAAATATGTATGATGTTATCAGAAAGCCAAGTTAGGAGAAAAAAACAAATTGAGGAATAATTGTCTTTTGCTCCATACTTTTATTATAGAACCAAAAATGCTCATTTGTTTTGCTCCACGTTCTTATCTGTGTCCTTCCAAATGTAGGGATATTCAGTTTTCAAATTTACCCATTTATTTCAGACCACACTACACTTTTCTATCAAAAGTGGAAGATGTGTGAAGGAATATGCTGAGAAACATTTTCTCAGTAAGCTTACATGTATACCTAGGGGAGAATCAAACTTATTCAAGTTGGGATTATACATATATATTCATAATAATCATATACAACCATTAATATATCACAACATTTTATTTGCATTATCTGACTGAAAATTTCTATCAATATACATAAGGACAGTCATACTTAAATCTACTTTTTAGATGAGAAAATAAGTACTCTGAAAGGCTAAGTAATTTTTCTTAAGGTTAATCAGTTGTTAAGTGATGAAGGTGGAATTTGAATCCAATTATGCCTGACTGCCAAATTGATTCTTTTTATGCTATGCCAGGCAGCCTCTAATTCATAGTGATTGTTACTTCAAAATCAATCTTGTTGCAGTATATATGGGCTGGACTAGCTGTGTCATGCTCTTTCAGCTTGGTATTTATCCCCTGTTACCACCACTAGGTACTGTCTAGAAGGGGTCCAGTAGAATCAGAAAAGCTTTTCAGACATAAAATAACAGTTTACAACAGAATCTACATGTACAGAAGAGTCCAAGGATGGAAACATAAGCAATCCAGGAAATTGCTGCCCCTACAAAAATTAAACAATAGGATGCTTTCTCTCTTGCCTTAATCAATGGTTGTTATCTTGCTGTGAAGATAATTCAAGCAATGGACATCTCATATCCTTTTCTACTAATTAGGTTAAAGTCAGAGTCACCCTGAGTCAGACTTTTTTTTTAATTGATAACATCTTTAAGTCAGAGAGAACTTGGTGCAACTCCAGTTTCTCCTAATTATTTATGGAAATTTAGACAGGCCCATTATTATCTTAAGTCCGTAAAATGAAGAAAATACAATAAATTAGGCATGATTATATTTGAGTATTTAATAAAACAAAGGATCTTTGGTACCAGGCACTTAGTAGGCTATGGCTGTTGCTGTCACTCCCATGCTGTCTACTCTTAGAAGGACTCATTAGATAGAATTAATTAATTGTGGCTAATATTCTGGGTCAGATTATGGAAAGTGAAACTCTGGAAGAAGGAAAAAATTGTGATTGTCTCCAATGAAGTCTATTTTTTGTGATCTCCCCTTGCCAGAAGTACCAAGTGGTGGACACATATTTATGACGTTGTGAAATAGGTAATCAATGCATAAAATCAAGTAGAAGTACATAGACCTAAGCAAAGATCTAGGGTTTACAAAAAAAAAAAGACATTTTTATTGAAGTGATTTATGGGCCTTTTGCATAGGAAATATTAAAGAAAAGGACAGCCTAAGTCATTTTAATTATTTATGATTTTATTGTACCTGCAGAAGTCTTCAGTTCTCTCCAACTTGGAAATGCTTCTACTAATGCCGAAGGAAAAAAAATCTCATGATGATGGAAGACTCAATTCTTGTGTTGTTAACCGAAAACATTACTCACACTTATCAGAGTAGTTCACGGAAGTCATTTAATGTGGTTGTCTTTTCAGTTCAAAGTATGCTGACTCTATTGATGGTTTCTGCTAATGCATAGGAAGCAAATAGCAGGCATGTCTTCATTTATGAGTCTTTGTCGTTATCTTTGCATTGATGGTTTTCCTAAACTTTAATTTTCCCATTTAGTAGATAAATATTTAGCACCGATCCCCAGGACTGTCCCTGGCACTAAAAAGGCTTCCTCCATAGAACTCTAACAGACCTCTAAGGTAAGAGCTGCAGCCCTACTGGTTCAGGGTTCAATTAAACATGTAATAAATCTGAAAGGAATGACTTTGTTCCAGACAGGGATGCTCACACCTAGTTTAACCATAAGATTCAAGATGTCTTTGCATTCCACACTTTCCTCATCAGCCACACAGGGATAATATCCTGGTGCTGCCGGCTTTACAAGCAATTTGCAGGAATCAAATAAGTTAATGCACTTGTGATTTCTGTGAGAAGCAGAAGCATCTGAAAGAAAGTCGTTAATTTTCCTGTCTGGATTTCACTCTTCTCACTTGTTATCAGCTTCTTGTCTGTGTGGTCCTCAGCACAGACATGGATATGAGTATGTGTTTCTGCATGTGAGAGGGTGAGAAAAAAAGGAAGTGATAGGAAGAGAACCAAGATTTGGGATCTGCAATACTATACTTGAGCTAATAATAGTCCCTTGCCACAGAGGATTTCTTTTGCACGCTTCCACTTAGTTTGGTTCTTCTCATGAAGTTGCAGAGATGTTTTCAATGACTGGGAGGAAGAGTAAGTGGCCTTATAAATGTGGAAGTCTTTGTTGGCCTAGGAATACTCAAGCCAGCCCTATGCAGTAGTTGCAGCATAGTTTCTTCATTCTTTCTACTGGCTTATGGTTTTTCTTACAGTTCTAGCTCCTCAGCTTTCATGCGAATATAGTGAATACTTACGACTATTACTACCATTACTGGCAGGGCACCTATATGCTTTATAGTTGTGATGGCTGCAGTTATTAATGAGGTAAAACGTTGGCTGATGATGATTAACAAAACTTTGGTTTTAATCTAAGGGCATTCAAATGTTTTCAAGTAGTGGAAAGAACTCCAGACCTGAACTAGGTCAGTTGGCTCTCTCCCAGTTGTGCCAGTAATTAGCTGTGTACTGTTGGACACTCATTTAACTTCTATGGGCCTCCAGTGTCCCATCTCTAAGATGAAACTGATTTTTACCGCTCTGAAAATTCAGTGAAGCTGTGGAAATGTCATGATTCTATGTAGAGTACATCAAAATAGTTCATGTTAGTGCCTCCAGGATTCCCAGCCCAAACTGGGAAGTGGCCAGATGTGCTAACTATAACTTTCTTTCCCACCTGGGCGCTGTCATTCCTCTGTGTTATCCAAGGTACCATCTTCCAGTCACTGCCTTAGCTGTCCAGGAATCCTGTCCACCTCTTCCTGCAAACTGCACTGGCTGTGGATCTCACTTTTTCTCTATGCCTCACCTGACTCTATGCTCAGTCCTGTGTTTTGTGTTTTCAGGGCCTCTTTCTTAAGACAATTCTCTTTGAAATTCAAACCAAAGCGTTAGTTGCTTCAGTTTTTTTTTTTTTTTAAGGACTTTGCATTTTAAGTGTTTAGATTACCAGACCCAAGAGTGACTAATGTGAATAAGAAAATTTCAGAGATGAGCCCAGTTTAGGGTCAGTAGAAGTGGTGTGGATGACTTTGGACACCATTGGGTATTTGATATAAGGTGCCAGCCTATAGAGCTCCAGTTGAGAAAATTTAGGGAAAAATGGTCATCATAAAATTGAAATTATATCAGATATAGGCAGAAAAATATACCTTAAGAAGAGAAATAAAAATGTCTTCCCATGTGTATGTTTTTACTTTTTAGATTTTTCTGTTTCTATGATTATTCTGGGAATTGCATCTTTTGGGATCACTGTAAGCAACGTAATGAAATAGGAAAGACAGCCCAAAGGGAAAAGTGACATTTTTATAATCATCACTTGCATGTTCCTCCTTCTTTTAGTTATGGCATGGCCCTACTAAGAGTAAGGCTTTGTGAATAGGAAATTCTCAGATGACTTTTGTCAGCTGATTTTGTGTAAACTAACTTACAGCTTTATTGATATATGCTTAACATACTATAACTTCTACTTATTTAAATGGTACATTTAATGAGTATTGAATTGTGTGCTCCCAGGAAATTTACAATCAAATCGTGAATACTATAGCCATCACCTTCCCTAATTTTTTCATGCCCTGCTTTGCAATCCTTCCTTTTTTCCTCCCACCCATCTCCACAGCAACTACAGATCTACTTCCTGACACGATAGATAAGTTTGTATTTTCTAGAATTGAGTATGTTTCAAACACACATGTTATATTTTACATAGATATTTTGGTCTAGCTCCTTACACTCCATGTGAGTACGCGGAGATTCATGCGTACCGCAGCATGTGTAAATTTTCTGTTGCGCTGATGGCTATAGTTTTCCCTTGTGTGGGGATATAACAATTGCTTATCTATTCATCTGTTGATGGACATTGTATTAGTTTTCTAGCAAAACTAACAAAATGCCACAAACTGCGTTGTTTAAAACACAGACATTTATTTTTCACAGATCGGGAGGGTAGAAGTCTGAGATTAGCAGGTGTTGGCAGGTTTGGTTTCTCCTGAGGCCACTCTCCTTGACTTGCAGATGTCTCTGCATGGTCTTTTCTCTGTGTGTGCATCTCTGGTGTCTTTTTGTGTGTTCAAATTTCCTCTTCTGGATGAGGAAACAGCCTAATAGCCTCATTAAGTTAACATAATCACCCTTTTAAAGGCCGTATTTCCAAATAGGCATATTCTAAGGGATTTGGGTCCAGAGCTTCAATATGCACACTTCGAGTAGACATGGTTCAGCCCTCAACAGACATTTAGGTTGTTTCCAGTGTTTGCTTATTGCAAATAAATCTTCTATGACCATATGTGTAAAAGTGGATGTGTGAACATATGCTTACAGTCCTCTTGCATAAATATCTAGGAGTGAAATTGCTGCATCTTATGGTAGTTTATGTTTTATTTATTTATTTTTTATGTTTTTGAAACAGAGTCTTGCTCTTGTTGCCCAGGCTGGAGTGCAGCGCTTGATCTCGGCTCACTGCAACCTCTGCCCCTGGTCCAAGCAATTCTCTTGCCTTAGCCTCCCGAGTATTTGGGATTACAGGTGCCAGCCACCTCACCTGGTTAATTTTTGCATTTTTAGTAGAGACAGGGTCTTATCATGTTGGCCAGGCTGGTCTTGAACTCCTGGCCTCAAGTGATCCGTCCACCTCAGCCTCCCAAAGTGCTGGGATTACAGGCATGAGCCATGCCCAACCAGTTTGTTTTATTTTTATAAAACTGTAAAACCTTTTCAAAACAGTCCTTCCATTTTCCATTTTCATCAACACTGTGTGACCATTCCGGTTGTTTTTTATCTTTGACATTTGGTATGATCAGCCTTTAAAAATGTTAGACCTCCTAATACTGGTGTTGTCTCTTCGTTATGGTTTTGTTGTCTTTGATAGCTAATGATGTTGAGCATCTTTGTACATGTTGTGTGCCATATTTATATAATATTTTGATGAGATACCTGCTAATATATATTTTTTAAATTGGGTTTTACCATTTAAAAAGTTAGTTGTATATTTTTTGTATATTTCAGACAGAAGTACTTGGTCATGCTTTTTGTATATTCCAGACGGAAGTACTTGGTCATGCTTAGCATATATTTCCCAAAGTGTGTGGCTTGTCTTTTCATTTTCTTAAGTGTCTTTTAAAGAGAAAGGTTTTTTAGTTTTGATGAAATTTATCAATTCTAATGTATTGTTACTTTATTCTACAGTGTCTAATCTGCTGATAGTCCTGTCAAATGTATTTTTCATCTGCAGATGTTTAACCTGAGCTTTTAAAATATCTTCTTTGTCTCTCCTTAACATGTTCATGCCTTCCTACACCTTCTTGAACATACAGAATGTAGGCACAGTGACTGTGTAGATTTGGTTGTCTAAAAATATTGTTATTGTTATCATTTCTGGGTCTATTTCTATTGGCTGATAATTTTCTTTACTATGGATTGTTTTTTCCTGCTTCTTTGCAGAACTGGTGATTTTTTACTGAATGCCCAACATTGTGATTTTATGTTGCCAATTCTGGGAATTTTTTTATTCTTATAAACATTTATGAGTTACTTTCTGGAGCACAGTTACATTCCTCGGGAACAGTCTGATTATTTTAAAGATTACTCTTAAGCTTTCTTAGGCAATAACAGCACAGCCTGTAGTGGAAGAATAATTTGGTGGCACTGCCAGGGTGAGGCCCTTCTAAGTCCTCTTCCTTTTGCCCTGTGCACTGTAAAGTATGTACCGATCTGGCTGTTGGGAGCAAGCAGTACTCCTGGCCACGTATGAGCTCTAGGAATTATTTCATTTGGCCTTTGCAATGCATTTTCTCCAGGCTGTGGGTAGTGTCCTCACGTGTTCTTTCAAGCTGGAAGTTATTTATGCCCTCCATTACTGCATTGTTTTCAGAAATTGAATTTTGTTTTGTTTTATTTTAAATTGGAATCCTCTTTTACACTGTCTATGCCAGCTGATTTTTTTCATGAGTGCAGAAACTCTTGCCTGCTCACAGCACATATGGCAAACCTGGATGGTCAAAGCATTGGTGAGAGCAGTGAAAACCATGGGTACAATGAACTAAAGTTAAGAAGTAAGAGAGAACATATGTTCGTTTCAGGATGGTTAAGCTCAGGGATTGACTTTTCTTACAGTGATCTTGATGCAGAATAGTGTTACATGAATTTATCTTAAACTCTGTTTACTATGAATTCCCATAATCAATGAAGTTCTAAGAACAGAATTGGTAGTAAAGCTCAAGAAAAATGTAGTCATAGAAATTGTTCCCATGTTTCAGTTATGTTTCCAATAGCAAAGAGATGACAGATGCAATTGTGTTATTTGTGGCGAGGTATTGAAGAGACTATTTAAAAGGTGTGGGCTTGATATAGGAACACCACAGGAATACGATAGCACACCAAGACTAGTACAAGCATCTAGGGTTAGGCAGTCATTACTGAAACTCTCTCTCTTTCGAGAGGTGTTTGTAAATAACCACCTGGTATGAGCTGTGACCCTTGGTCAAGGGATAGCAGCATCCTTGACGACTCTACAGAAAAAAAGTCAGGGAAATAAACTTACAAGTTCATTCTGACTTCTCTCAGAATTTCTTGCAAGTGCTCCCCATTGGCCAAACCAACCAGGCTCCAATTGGCCAACTCGATTATTTGCATCCCTTAATGCAGCTCAAACATTTCAGCTGTCCACAAAACACAGGAGGGTGTAAAATAATGAATATTGGAAGGCCAACATGATATATGTCATACGCATTTCTAAACACTCATATATGCACCTTGCAGAAATTTTAGAAAATTACAGAAAACTAAAAGACAAAGACTATAAATAATCAAATTTCCATAAATAACCATATAGATGTATGTCACTCTAGTCTTTCCTTTCTCACTTTATTTGTGTGTATACAGCACACACCGGTGTGATATGTACACATGTGGAGGATAAGTGGCATATGCATACATGGAAACAGTATGTATATATGACACCTGTGTGTGTATGTCACATATATAAACAAATCATCTACATAGTAATATTACAAAGTTCTGTACTGTTTAACATATTTGATATAATTTTTTATGCTATATTTTACCAAAATGGGATCAGTATATACTGTTTTGTATATGTATTGCTCATTCATTTGCCGATACATCAAGATTTCCACGGAAAGAAATGTTCTTACCTTTTGCTTTAATTTTAAGTTATAAACTGCTGGAAATCATAAAGTTGGAGCTTTTAAAATTGCTTAAGGTGAGATAGTAAGTCCTATTTTAAATACCTTATTAAAAATCCACATGGAATGGCAAATTATGCAACAGTTCCCTAAATATTACATTTCCTCTACTTTCCTTCTCCATCAAAATAAAATTAGTTGAGAACTTTTCTTCTGATGTGGAAATTGGCAGAATACTCATTTGCTAGATAAAAGTATGCACAAATATTTGAAAGGAAATATTCTAGTTTTATTTAAGGATGAGAGGATTTCCTCAGTTTGTAACAGAGCAATACATAGTTAAGAGTTACATCAGTTTTTTTAAATTATTTTTTAAATTATTGTTTATTTGATTTATTTTAAAAATTTATTTATTATACTTTAAGGTCTGTGGTACATGTGCAGATCATGCAGGTTTGTTATACAGATATATATGTGTCATGGTGGTAGTTTGTTTCATCCATATCCCTGTCATCTACGTTAGTTATTTCTCCTAATGCTATCCCTTCCCAATCCCCCTAACCCCTCCTTTATCTCCCCTAGCTCCCCACCCACCAGGCCCTCCTGTGTGATGTTCCCCTCCCTGTTTCCATGTATTCTCATTGTTCAACACCCACTTATGAGTGAGGAGATGCTGTGTTTGGTTTTCTGTTCTCGTGTCATGTTGCTGAGAATGGTGGTTTCCAGCTTCATCCACGTCCCTGCAAAGGACATGAATTCAACCTTTTTGATGGCTGCATAGTATTCCGTGGTGTATATGTGCTACATTTTCTTTAGTCTATCATTGATGGGCATTTGGGTTGGTTACAAGTCTTTGCTATCATAAACAGTGCCGCAAGGAACATATGCGTGCATGTATCTTTATAACAGAATGGCTTATAATCTTTTGGGTATATACCCAGTAATGAGATTGGTGGGTCAAATGGTATTTCTGGTTCTACATCCTTGAGGAATTGCCGCACTGTCTTCCACAATG